>WOGO01003208.1:0-14644 GCA_015342085.1 Leptinotarsa defecta | reverse complement strand
GATTAAAACTGTTTCAATCTTTCTCTTTGAAGATGATCACTTGGTGATCGAAACACGTGTCGAGGTGTTAAAAATAACGATTTGGTGTTGTATTAGTAATATTTATTACTACACCAAAGGTTCCAAACAGTGCATCATAAGTAATTAATTGCAATATTAAATATTTTGAATGAACAAATGAACTGCAACTATTAAAACATACAACAATGTTTTTTTATTAGTTTCTTTACAATTTAGAATATAAACAGATAAAAATTCAACAAATAATAAACATGTGTGGCTTCCCTTTCTCTCACGCATATGTCAGCGGAAGGCAGGGTCCTCCTCTCTCGTCGGACAGACGTTCAGTGTTTAATGTGCGATAGACATATACTGCTGACAGAATAATAAAAATCTAACCCGCAAACACGTAATATTTTTTTATTATGTAAAACGTAGCTTGAAAATGATGATAGTAATTTTGTGTATGTATCATTATTGTCAAATTTTATTGCTTGAAAAATTAATAACTCCTGAGGTGAAATGAACGGAACTATAGTTTTTATCAACACAAGTAGAGTGACTTGGTAAAAAAACAACACATAATAAAGGGCCATTTTCTTGCGAATCAGAATATAAAAAAAGTTGTAAATTGCTTTTGAATAGGTGAATGTGTTATAGTTTTGATATACCGTTGTTGAATTACAAATTCTATTTAAACATTCCATGAAAAATTTCAATGATAATTTTCATTTTCCACGAATCTTTTCTGTTAAAACTTTTTTATGTTACGAAGTACACTTCAACATATATGTTCCCAAATTTTCATGTTGCCATTCAATAAATGATAACTGATAACGCCTATGCTATTATATCATTATACTCGTACAATCATTTAAGAAATATGGATCGACTCGTCGGTTATTGTAAAATGTCTGAGATTTATTTATTTTAACTTGATATTGTTTTTGAACAATCTCATTACATCTCGCACTTTCCACTGTACTTCAATGAGAAATAAATCACACTACTTACAAGACTCCAAACTGTAAATTCCTCGACCGTATAATTTAAAGAATCTCCAACGGGAAAATTTCGTTTTTCCATCCAGAATCAGAAGGGCAAAAAGAAAGGGGTGCGAAAGTATTTGCAAAGTGCGGTATCAGGTGCAACTTTAATCGAAAAATCTCTGTCTTAATCCTCAATTATTTCTTAAATATTCAAAAGGCGGTCGGAGTTCTTTCAATAGAAAATCCTTCCATGAGCGTAGAAGATTAACAAGACTGCCGGAACTAATTCAAAAAAGCGCTCATCAGATTTTGTTCGAATTCTCAAATTGAAACTGAGATCGATAAAAAATATAGTAAATAAATTGACACTGAGATCGATAGGATTTCAAAACAGAACTACTTGAGATGTTAAAAAAAATTCTTGGCTTTTTGCTTATCCATCTTCATACAAAAAACTGTGAGAAACTTCCTAAGGAAGGAAGAAATCAATTTACTTTAAAATAAACTTTTTACAAAGATAAGTAGATCATGCTTAGAAGTTACTTTCAGATACAAACTGTGAAAAAAAGCTCCCCTGAATCAACTACTTTCACAGAAAGAGTACTTTCGAAGCAACCATACATATGAACATTGAATGTTATTCCAGAAAGGTGCTGATGAGCTAATAAGATGAGTGTCTTATTCCGAAACTTCGATGTCCGCCATTGAGATAACAGTAACATTACGACGTAATGTTATCCAAAAAGGTGTTTATGAGGTAATAAGACAAATGTCTCATTCCGAAACTTGGAAGTCCACCATTAAAGATGATAGTTCGCCATTTAAGTGAGTTTTATATCGTTACATATTCTTTCGTTCCTATGAATGATATTTAATTGAATTCCATAACGAAAGTTTTGAACACAAACTGTTCTATGTAAATATGGAAATAGTTGTTTCGAAAGTACTTTTTCTTTCATGTTAGTGTCAATTTGAAAGTATTCATTTCGGAAGGGCTTTTTCTTCCAGTTTGCACCTAAAAGTTTTTTTTATATTTTTTTAAGAACAAAACACAAGCACTACAGGAAAATCCTTAAGGCGCTCTCAGAGCGGTGCCTGTGCGAAAGTAGCGAGTTACATTGGATTTGAATCGCTGAAGATTGAATCCATTTGAAAAAACGTTCTCAGAAAGTTTCTCACGAATTCTTAAGCAGTGAAGTTCGAGGTGTACTGAGTTGAACCTCAGAACGATGAGCACCCACAGTCCGTCGCGTATTTCTGATATGTACCGCTCTTGGGATAATCAAATGTGTCAAGTCACTTGAACACTTCTCCTGAAATTATCTATAGAAGAGAGACAAATATCCAACCTTTCTTCGATGTTCCAGGTTATCAAGGTTGCACGTGATGTTCGCGTTTGCAATCAGGCGGATGTCTCTTTTCTGGATGGAATCCAGCAACTTCATGGTATGTTTGGGGGCATAGCTCCATACATGAGAACAACACTCCAAAGAAGGTCTGATTTGAGCTTTATAAAGCATCAAAAGTTGCTGAGGTGTGCCAGTGTTCTCCAAGTAACTTCTAAGCATGATTTACACATCTTTGTAAAGTGTGTTTTTTGACCTGAATCGTTTTCGTCCTCATTTAGGAAGCCTTCCCACAATGAGATGTAGAAAGCCAGAAGCTCTTCTTCCCAAAAACCAATCTGACCTAAAATGAACATGTCATGAAAACAATGTTTCTGCCTTTTCCTAAAAGAACCAGAAGATGGTATGGAAGGCGTTATATAAATTAATCATACACTAATTGATAGTTTCAACGAGAACAGTTAGGGGAAGTGAGAGATCAATTCCGACCAACGGTCCAAAGTTTCAGTGGAGTAACATACGATTTATACCAATAGGTGTTACATAAATTGCCCTCGTTCTTGGAATTTTCATATTACCTCCGAATGAGAAATACAATTGAAATTTCCCATACTGCGATTCTCAAATTTTGTTTGCTCTCTTGAAATTTTGTGACATTTGTTTTCTAAGAAACTTGTGAGTTGGTTTTTGGTCTAGATCCAGAATAACACATTATGCTTAGGTATATAGGTTAATGCAACGGCAGCCTATTTGATCGTGAAAGTGATGACATCTCCCCCTGCAAAATCGCCATCTATGGAGTTGCAAGGCAACTAGATGCATGCAACTAGATAGAAGGCAACTAGATGCAATGATTTATTTATATTCAGATTATTTTTTTGTACTGTTTTAAGAAAAAGAATACAACTTTAGATTTTCTAGAGTTTTCTTACATTATCATCCTCCTTTTTAATTACCTACTTATTTCGTTGTCTGAATTTAATGATATTATTCAAAGCATTTAGCAATTCATCCGAAAATATATGTAGTGAATGTTGTTAGTTGAGAAGTTTGATGACTGTAAATAAGAAACAATAATGGTTTCACTAAAACTTCAGTTATCTCTGTCTGATAATCTTCGATTAAGCTAGGTAAATTACATACTTTATTAATTTCACGGTAAACGGTTAGAGAAGATAGTAAGTAAATAACAACCAAAATGCACGCCAATGAGCCCTTCTTCCACATAATGGGGATTATTTTCACTGAAAACCAACAATATTTATTAAAGAATTCTGATTAGATTTCGAGATACGATAAGAAATGTGTCGACAATTTTATGGGGCTTCGTTTCACTGCTTGAAATTATTTTATTAATGGCTGAACACAACTAGTCTAAACCCATTTATTAGTAGGGTATGTTAATATAACATCACTTATTCAACGAATGAAGCTGTTAATTATCCAATTACACTTATACGGGGTGATAAACTGATAAGATACATTTTACTGGTTTTAGCGGATTCACACACTAGTTTTAGTGGTAATGAAATTAGAACTTCAATTATAACATTCTAGAAGAATGGAATATTTAGACCAGAGAGAGTGATTTTTTTAATGATACGATTTCGATTACAATATGACACCCTTAGGACATTCATCATCTTCGTGAAGTACTTTGATTCCCTGTATTGATTCGATTGAAAGGCATGCTAATTTGAATTGTTTCAAAAATTCAAAATGATATGTGAGACATTCAATCAAATTATAAAATAATAACATAACCTGGAACATAAAAATTTATTAAAAATAATTAAAAGATAGATAGATTTGCATGCTGTGTTTGAATAAATATAACTGTAATGATAATAAAATAATGAAATGGAAAATGTACAACATTAGTGAATTATTTTGTATTTTTCAAGTAAACGTACATTTTTGGGAGAAAATTGACGTGTTTCATTAGAATAGTTTTGAAATAATAACAAACATCTGTAAGAACTATATGTTCAATTACATGAATATTTTTTATGAAATATTATTTTGCAGCAACTGATACTTTGCTGGATTAATAGTTTTGTGATACATGGGGAAAAAATTATGAGAAAAAATCAAAAATGAAAAAGCTTCTCAAGGTTTTAATTAGGAGCATTTTCAATGCCATGTCCCCTTTGTTTTATCTACGTTTCATATTATCTAAACTCAGAGAAAACATATTTATTTTGTACATTCTCCAATAGAACGAAATCCAAAAACCAAATCGTAAATGATCAAAAAACCAAAAAGAGAACTTCGTGTACATACATGGCTTACTTTCGATGTGTGTGTCCTGAGGCTGGATTCGGTGGCGAAACCTTTGCCGCAGATGTTACAGTGGAATGGCCGATTTTTCGCCCTCTCTACTTGAGCGTCATGGTTTCGAAGGTGTTGTTGGAGATTCGAAAGCTGTATAAAAGCTCGACCGCAGTCCGGAAGGTGGCATTTGTACGGACGTTCTCCTGAAAAAAAGTCAATAATGAAAGAAGTACACATTTTTACAATAAGAAAAATTAAATACTTTTGTTTACTGAAGTAGAAGAAAAAAACTCAAAATCTCTTCAAATTTGTACTTGCTCAAATTCACAATAATATTCAAAAGTAGATCTGAACCTTCTGGCGTAGAACAAATCTAAAACAAGCACTGTTTCCCAACATCAGAACTGCAATACTCATCTCGATGCGCGTTTCACCAACGGAGTTGGTGTCTTCAGGAGATAAAGCAGACTAAATCCTGACGTGTTGCAGTTCTGGTGTTGAGAAACAGTGCTTGTTTTGGAACAATAATATTTAATTTATATTGAGTACAGTGAGTACAAATTAAAACATAATTGTTAAATAGTTTACATGCATAATTATAAGAAAACATACAATTTTGAATAAAAAAAGATTAGAGTTCATTGACTATTATTCGTGAGTTTTTCTAGTTTGAATTATATGATATTACATCAAAATACAAGCACTTAATATCGAAAGAGGGGAATTGTTGGGTTTAGTATTAGACAATCATCTGATCGGATCCGGTACTTTATTTTGTTTCTTCCATATTGCATTAAATTTTTTAGTGGATTTTGGTTTTGGCGATATTTGTCGGCATCTGTTGCTGAATTCAAAAATACTTCTGAATAATGCTATGTTTTGATTGATATTCTGAAATTTAAAAGATAATTCTTAATCATTTTTCATCCATATATATTCACAATATCGTTCTTGGTAATTGCGAGTCATAAATCACTTTATATCTTTAGTGTAAGTCAATATTATTAGTTGAAATTCGAATGTTAGTTCAAATCAATCATTTCTTTAAGAATTAAGAAGTAAAAGTAAGTATGGACCATACAGACAGAGATATTTGTTTATTGAATAAACGTTTAGTAAAGCAGGCGTGTTGTTAGGCTTTTCTACTGTGGAGCAAAATAAAATAGATGACTGGTCTGCAAAAATATGTTGTGTGATCTGGTCATAATAGGGAATTTCATCGTCTAGACTAGATATTACACTCAAAAGACTGGGAACCTGAAACAATAAATATAACCTGTTTCACATTCAGTTGTATCGATATGCTGTTTATTGCTGAAAATTTCTTACCTTAATCGGTGAGAAATTTTCCTTGCAAAAAAGAAAAAGTGATGAAAATACCTAATTTTGAAGATTAATCTTCCTCTTGAAGATGATCACTTAGTGATCGAAACACATGTCGAGATGTTAAAAAAACGATTTGGTGTTGGGAAAAAAATCTAGTGATATTTATTTAATGAATGAATACACAGGCGTCAATTTGTGCAATTGATATTTTAATGGTGACGCATGTGTATTCTTTCGTCGTCACAACTAGATTGAACGATTTTAGTATTGTTTTTTATCGATCTCCTCCGTTAAAGCCTCAACGTGTTTCCCTAATAGGTTTAGACGACCTGTGAAACTTATATCCAACCTCAAATTTACGATGAAAAATGAAATATCTAATTATCATTTAATGATAGAAGCTATGTTCTGACCACTGCTTGCGCTACCTTCTAATTGACAGATAAAACATAAATTTCGACCCACTGAAATTACACAATTTCTTAATTGGGTCTCAATAATGTACAAATGTGTAATAACAAACAGAATCGATTCGATACGAAATATAGAAAATATAATTGGTAATTGTGCAATTTTTCGCGTCTGCACTTTCTTGAAACCATTATTTTGAATTGAAATAATCAATTAAAACTTCGACAAGGCTTTCGAAGGAATATGGAATGAAAAATTTATTGTTTATTATTTTTTACACACGAAGAAGCACAAAATATCCAAAATTTTGTTTGAAAATAGCAATTAGATCAAATAATATATAATTTGGGTAAACCCAAAACTGAAATGGGGGCTTACCTATGAAAAAAAATTTGTTGAATCAATATATTCTTATATGCCACTAAAGATTTATTAAATGTTCATTGTTTGGCACTCTTTCTTGCAAATTGTACTATTTTAATTTGAAGGAAATATTTTTCAATAACTTCTTCCCGAAACTGATTTTCTGATAACTTCACTTTGAAATTTCTTTTTAAAAAACTCATTAATTTTACCCTATTTTCCTATTGAAATTCAAGTTCCACATTTATGAAAATATTCAATATCCATGATATATTCAGGGTATTTACTACATAATTTTATTGCTGGTTAGAGATAATTTATCAACTCATCGAATTACTGAATATTCCATCAACTTTTGTGGTAAACCTGCAAAAAAAGGACAGACCCAGAAATTTTGTTTCAGAAATAGTTTCATTGAAGATCACTATTTTCAATGATTTCAGGGTAATGCTGCTGCTGGACGAACCGGAAGAATCTGCAAAAATGTCTTACAGAAACTTGCATAATAGTGTGTTTGCAGATCCCACTACGTAGGAACAGGGTGAAAAGTGGATATTTCACATTCAGATTCATTTCATTAACGATAACGGAAGTGAAGATTATCATTAGTAATTTTTTTATTAGCTATCATTGATATTATTATTATTTAGTTTATCATAAGGTATTGTTCTTTTTGAGATAGTCCCTTAATTCATTCTAAATATATTTCATTTGATATTTTTTTATGATATGGAAGATTTCGTTACTTTTACCTTTTGAGGAAGTTTCGCCCTATTTGGCGAGCATTTGCAACTGTCAGATAATGATTTAATTGCAACTACTCGGTATCTAATCTGTTGCTTGGGGCAATAACTGTGATGGACGACGATTCGCATTTATTTTAAGCCATAAAAATATTGGAGTAAGTATTCATAAATACCTCCACGATATTTTCTAACTGTTTCATTTTAATGAGAAACATTTATTTTTTTTCTCTTGAAACAAATTACTAGACAGTTCGACATACGGCATATGGTGAATGGGAATAATTATATCTTCTTGAAGTACACCTTTCTTGTATTCGTAGCGTACATACATCACGGGCACCCACCCACAACGTACGCATCATTTTGACCCCATAAACACATTGTTTTCAGTAAATATCCACCTGCTCCATCGGCCTGAATAATTCTTCGTCTTCTTCTCTTGATCCGAATAGAACTTTTATGCGATAACTCTTTGAGCAGGTGCGTTCTCTGATGGCATTATCGGATACGATTATAGCACAGATGGCGTTTATTGGCCACAGATTTTTAAGGTATATAATTTTTCTTGTCTAACAGATTTTTTTATGCCAATTTTATCAGATGTTTTGTGAAGCGGCAATAATGTTGAAAATGAATAATAATTACCAAGATTATCTAATGTGATACTCAGATATGAATAAATAAACGTCAACCAGATAACTAAACTGTACTAACGTTTCAGTAATGATTTTTGCCGTCTTCAGGTCTGCAATTTGGAATATACACTTGGTGGAACGAATCATCACATGTGCGTCATCAACACCTGATGCGATAAAACTCAGACTTTTCTTCAACAAGTGAAAAACGAACAATTTCCCAAATTTTCAGATCATTTCAGGACATCGTTTGACAGTTTAATGTTATTTATTGTTGAGTTTCTGCAATTTAAATCTTCCACACAAATAAATTGGGGGGGATTTCATATTTCTCACTAGGTACATTTTTCATAGTAATGATAAACTGCCATCAAGAATTGAAAGTAGCTTCGTCTGATATTCCGCACACTGCAATATTGCAGTCAGATCTCAGAGTTTGAATAGCGAATATAAAATATAATGTATATACAGATTAATTAAATATGATTTTTCCTTGAGAATTTAATAATTAATTAAATAAATGATTTTGCTTTGCTTAACTTCCTTTAGAAGGTTGACGTTTTGAAAAATAACCCTATTCTGTTTTCAAGACAAAAAAAATTGACTCATGAGCAACACCTCGATTGGAATTTGCTATATTTTTTGACACACATCAAAAGACTGAAATGTTCAGATGGATACACATATAGAATGTTTTCTGAGAATTCAGTTTATTTTCATATTTCTGATTGTTGAAGGTGAAACATTTTATCATTCCAACAAATTCACTTTGTCAGCCGCTACTAGATGGTAAAAGTTTAATTTGAAGTGACATTCAAATTCCGTCCTAGTTTGATTGTTGAGCAGAACTACATCAGCTTTTTGAGAAGAAAGCTTTTAGTTTTCTACTTCTCTATCAATGAAAGAAAATGTAGGAAACTTCCAAAGGAAGGAAGAAAAAAATCAACTACAATAAAAACTCTAGGAAATGTGTAGGTATAGAATACACAGAAGTTTCTTCCAGAAAAAGGTAATGAAGTCCGCCACAATGGCGGACTTCATTACCTCATCAGCACTTCTTTGAAAACTTGGTAAACTTGGCTGAATAGGTCTATTACCAATGACAATATCAATATTAATGGGTTTCAATTTTTCCGTGCCCAGGGGGGGGGAGTTGGTATTTACGTTAGAGACGGATTGGAAACATCAATAATTCAAACATCGAATGACATTGAGCAAATCATTTGGATTTTTTTAACAAATTTGAAACTGAAGTCTCAGCAATTATTACAACTGTTGATGGAGTTTTTTGTCTGGGTGATTTTAATACCGATCTGCTTAATTGTAATAACAGAAGCTCAGAGATTGCAAACGATACCTTTGATTTTCTGGGGCTAAAACAAATGATAGATGAACCGACCCGCATAAGAGACAAGTCAGCCTCATTAATAGACTATGTACTAGCAAGTAATGAAGATTGTAGTGGATATAGGAGTGAAACATGTACCAGAGGTGAGTGATCATGAACTTGTTTTTGCTACAATAAAATTGAAAACTAGAATTTCGACATTACATTTTGTTACTACTAGAGACTTCAAACATTTGAACTATCCTTTAGTTTAATCACATCTGAAATCAATCCCATGGAAAATCATTTATGAACTGAATGATATAGACAGCAAAGTTGATTATTTTGTCGATAGCATCACCACACTCTTAGATATACATGCACCAATTGTTACTTACAGAATCACCAAACCATATGCTCCTTGGCTCACAGGTACAACTAAACTCATGATAAAGGATAGAGATAAGGCACAAGTGTTGTTCAAAAAGTCAGGAAAATCAACTGCTTATTTTCAAACAAACTGAGTACCTCCCAGACAAATAAAATTTGGCCAACCTCAGAAATTTGACGAGTTTTGGACAAAATAATACATTTTTACTGGAACAGTTAAATGATAGTGATACTATAAATGATCATTTCATTAACAATATTGCTAATTTCGAACCTGATGAGGATACTATTAAATATTATGAACATAATCTGAAAAATTCAATATTCCCCTCTTTGGAATTTGAACAAGTCAATGAGACAGAAATATTTAACATAATAAAAAATTTGAAAAGCAGAGCAACAGATATGGATGGCTTTATTATTTTAACGTTACATCTTTGTACTCCATTTTTACTGCCATACGTTAGACATCTTAAAAATTACTTTCTAAAAAATTCTGTTTTTCCGAAAGCGTGGAAACAAGCTCACATTATACCTCTGCCGAAGAATTCTAATCCTACCAGCTCAAATGATATCAGACCAACTAGTGTACTTCCCACTTTATCAAAAATTTTGGAGAAGGTCATTGAAAACCAAATTCGAAAACATTTATCGAAAAACGATATTATTCAAAATAACCAATCTGGTTTTAGGCCAGGTCATAGCTGCACTTCGGCTCTTCTGAAAATTGCTGATGATATAATTGAGGCTACAGATAAAGGAAAAGTATCTACTAGATTATTCCAAGGCATTTGATACTCTCAATCACAGAATATTACAAGCCATTTTTAACTTTGTAGGGATCAGCAGAAAAGCCACCAAACTTCTATCCTGCTAGTTAAGCGATAAAACTCAGGCAGTACTATATGGTGGAAAAGTTTCGAAATTTTTAAAAACTGATAAACGAGTACCACAAGGGTCAGTATTGGGTCCCCTACTCTTCAGTCTATATACTTGCAATTTTCCTAAGTCCTACCTATCATGCACGCAGCACTATTATGCTGATGATACACAATTATATTCGTCATTCAAACCTGAAGAATACTCTCAGGCTATTAGTGCTTTGAATTTTGATCTATATAATCTCGAGCAATTTTCTAATAATCATTGCCTGAAACTGAATTCAAATAAAATTGTTGCAATCGTTTTTGGTAGAAAAAATGCAAGAAAAGAATTTACTGCTAATCACTTTGCTAGCATTCAGATTGGGGGGGGGGCTTTAACACTTTCTAATAAAGTTAAGAATCTGAGTTTGTGGATTAACGAGGATATGAGATTTTCTTCATTTCAGTACAAATATACAAAAAGCATTTTGTAATCTCAAACTGATTTATCAAAATAGACAGTTACTTAATGAAAGAATTAAAAGTTTACTATGTGACTCTTTAGTGTTATCCAGGTTAAATTACTGCGATGTTATTTACTCTCCTTGTATAAACTCCATTGATATCAAACGAATCCGAAAGCTCCAAAATAGTTGCTTGAGGTTAAAAAATACGATAGGATTTGATACACATCGAAAACAAACTAATGGCTTAATATGAGTGATCGAAGGTTCCTTCACTCTGTCTGCTTCTTTCACAAAGTTTTAAAATACCGAAACCCCCCTATTTGTACAATAAGATAACATTTCGCTCAGATGTACATAATATTAACATTAGACGAACTTTGCTTTCTCCCCCAATGTTTCACACAGAATTTTACAGACGTTCATTTACCCATCACATCACCAAATGTATGAATAAAATACCACAAGAGTTGAAAGAACTCTCGTTATCGACTTTCTGGACGCGTATCATCAGATTTCTCGATAGACAGTAAGTTCTATTTTTTATGTTTTAAATTCTGCTCATTTTTCCCACTCTTCATCTTCAGTGCGATCTGAGAATTATTAATTAGTTCGATCTGAGAATTATTAATGTACCATTTACAACAATTATGTATGTTTCTTTGACTAATCTTTATCTTCAATTTGAACTGTGACTTATTTAGTAATTTAGCGATGGCAATGTTTATATTCCTTGTAACGTATGTGCATTTGAAAGTAATCACTGTTTTTTTTGTGTCTGTTTTGGGTTAGGTGGAAGAACATGTTAGTCTGTAGCTTCCGGTGCCAATTGCCATACTGAATCTCGCCCATTTACTTCTTTTTTAGTTCGCATGTATGAATATAACTGTAAATTAATAAAATAACTTTATTAGAGAAACTGTAGCAAATTTGGAATACTGCAGGTAAGTTGAAATACATCTTTTTCTTCTTGTAAACTTATCGTCACACGCCATACGGAGCTGATGAGCTATAAAAACCGGCCGCCATCTTGACATTCCGGCTGCCAGCTTCGCAGAAGCAAAACGTCAAATTTCAAATATTTTTCGGTAAGAAAGCCATCATTGATAATCATTTACTATGTTCATAAAATCTTTGTTGTAATTATTTAAACTAATAAGTAACCTTTTTAGTTAATGGTTTTACTTTTATTTTGTTAATATTTCTGAAATTAAAAATGTGATAGGTAATTTTAGGTTAGGATGTTATGTTGTTAATTTGGAATATCGAAAGTGAATATAATTTGGGTATTCCATCTGTGATTATTGTAAGTGATTATTACTTGATAATAATATTAGTGTAAGCTATTTTGTTATAAATTTATTACCAAGAGAACTGAAAACTATAAAACTAACAAAAATAAGAAATTTATCAGATAGTAAGGAAAAGTGTAAGCAGTAAAAGAAAAAATGTGATCATAATTTGGAATAATATATTCCAAATTATCTGCACCATAAGTCAAATGAAGCTTTTGGAGTCTTTTGGGTTGATTAAAATTTTGATAATGTTCTTAGTTTCCGTTTTGTTTTATTCTTTCTGTTATTAAAGTTAAATAATTTTCTAACCATTTGGTGTATTATTTATTGGGCTAGGCCATTTTCTTCTCTACTTATTCCAAAAAAACAAATCAGTATTTCAAATTTGCTGCAGTTCCTCTATTATTATCATTAATAATATCGAATTCGCAACGCAAGAACTCTCTCATGAGTTCTGGCAGGAAGTCAGACATCATAGACGGACGCCGAAGTGAACCTCTATTGAGTAGAGTGTCTTTTGTTGTCTTTCTAGGCTCAACAGTAAAGTCCTCCTCCTGCAACCTTACCTCCCATACCTATCCTCCTTCCTTACCTCCCGGACTCCCATGCACATGTGAGACAGATAAATTAAACATTTTGTTAATAAATTTTCATTACTTTTATAATCTGAATAGAAAAATAAAGATTTTACTTTTGTTTTGTTTTTTTAGGTTAATGTCTAGAGAACAGGGGAGCCGGGTTCGAATCCCGGTCCGGTCACATTTTGTCAATTGAGTTTTTCATTCATATGTCTGCGTACTGCAAATTCAACATTCCGCTGAACTCTCTGTGTATCTTGTCTATCAAACATATTGTTCAAACAACTCAAATAATTATCTCGCCTCAAATAGTTTTTATTTACAAATAATATAAATAAACGAATATTTCAAAAATATCATTGCTCCGACTACCTATGAAAGTGCATCATTTCTTGAGTCTTCACGTCGAATAAGTACGTTCTTCTTGAGCCCACGGTTGCCGGACGATTCGACGTGGCTACTTTGTTCACTCACTCAAATCGATTGCCGTCTTAGTCGCTGGTTCAAGTCCCAGGCTGAACGATCGATTTTCACTTGCTATCGTCCAACCCGTGTTAGGAATCATACGTTGAAAGGTAAGACCTCGTTAGTCCTTACTCGCACGAATTCGACTTCTGAGGGTTGTTGTTCGTAGGGGTGCGACAGCTGGTTGACGGATAACTCCAAAAAAGCATGATTAGATCAGAGCAGACAGTATATTTTCTTATGCATTTCGTTCTTTCTTAATGAAGAAACGAATAATGGCGATAAAGACATCCAGAAAAGGATTGCGTTAAGATAATCAACCTCACACTGCTTCTGAAAATAATCCGAGCCATTTGGGCTCTAGCTCTAATAGACGTTATGATGAAGCTGGTCAGTCATACCAGCATCATTTTTTCAAAGCATTTCACAATTTTGTGATGTATTTTAAGGCATACAAGCATATTTAATTCATGTGACATGTGGCTTCAAATTTCTAAAAACATTGAAGCAGCTACCCTTCTATTTGACCCTCTCTGCTATATATTCGTTCAACTGAATTAGTTGATGGTAAATACATTTTTACACAAATTCACGTATTTTTCGATCTATAATCTTCTGCAATGACCGTTATATTTACTATTATATTTACTGGAGGACTAGAAACTTTGCAAAAATAGTATTATCGAAAGATAGCATTCAAATCACTATTGAAGAAGCTACTGTGCTAGCGAATCATGTCGTGATATATTTTTTAAATGAATTTAGTGAAGATCAAATCGTGAGGTGTAGTTTATGAAATTATCGAAAGATGTACCTTCGGTTCCTCCAAACTCCAGTGCGTTTCCTACAAGAGGCCATCCTGGAATGTGCGTCACCCAGTTCAATTTTTGTTTAATGGACAGAAGGTTGTACCATCTATAGCCCAGGATGGCTACAATAACAGCGAATATTGTCCCCAGAACAAAGCTCATGTTCACCGATCACTCACAAACTGACTATTTCAATTTAGAAATAATATTTCATAATCTCGATGAACAATCATCTTACAGGTCCGGCTTAGTGCATAGGAATTTTCAGTGAATACACGTGTAGATCTTTCACTGCATATTATCTTTCAAAATAATGAATAATTCTAAATGTTTCTTTTTCGGATTATTAGAAACAGGTAAGAG
>WOGO01003207.1:0-14645 GCA_015342085.1 Leptinotarsa defecta | reverse complement strand
AAAGAGCTCTAAAACAACGCATTTTAAACTTATCATTTCAACCTTTTTATTTAAAAAATTATTTAAATACTTAAAAAAGAGAAATGAAATAATGCATTCAACATTTAAAGGGATTCGTTTCTATTTCACCATTTGACAAAATCGGTTATAGCTAATAAAGGACAATGAATCTGTTACCTGGATGAAACAAACAAAGATGACATATTTCAGAGGCATGCTGTTCTCTTTACTTATGTTCCAAGTTCCGAGACATTATGTGACATATGACATTTTGTGCACCTAACCTATCTTCCTCTATATGAATAAATAACAAAACAACTGTTGTTTATGTGACTTGTGGAGGTGGTATTGAACTATAATTTATATTCTGCCGTAAATGCTGATTTATAAAAATAATTTTCCTTTTTCAAAGTAGAATATCTAGGTACTTATATAAATTCTAGGCCCTGTTGCCAATATGTGAATTAGAAACAAATCCCTTCAGAAATTAAAACCCAACATTTGAAACATCAATTTGAATACTTTTCAAAGTGAATTTGAAAAACTCATGAAATAAATTCAACTTTATTTTGTTCAAACTTGCATTTGTTGTAATAACCCAAATTGAGGAACATTCCCCATTCTATAATGTATTGTATTTATCTTATAACTTTTGTAATTATATTGTGATTTGACTTATAAATAAATCCAGAACGAGAATTTGATGTCCCGACGGACACCGACCCACCAAAACAGTGCGTAGGATGGCGAAGGAACTGGGTTTTTACGTTTTGAGATCTGTTCATTGCTTTCCCGCAACCAAAACGATCCTTTTTTAGATCGGATCGTCACTTGTTATGAAAAGTGGATCCTCTACGATAACTGGACACGTTCAGGACAGTGGCTGGATACCGCTGAACCATCCAGGCTTTTCTCAACGACGAAAACTCATCAATTAAAGAACATGGTTACTGTATATTTTGGTTTGATTCACTATAACTTTCTGCAACCGGGCCAAATCATCACAGCAGAGTTCTATTTTGATGAAATCGACGAAGTGTACTGTTCGTCGAAAGTAAATTAAACGAATTGAGCGTCCCAGACCTTGCAAATCGTCTACCATCTTTTCCAGCCCTTTGATACCTTTCTCAACGCTTTGTGCTTTTCACTAGTCCATGTCCTAATCTAGTTTCGTCCCAATTATTTTGGTACCCCCAGAGCTGGTTCAGGACCTACATATGAAGTTGATGATCCGTGTCTAGCGCAACCATTAGCTTTATCATTACCTGTGATTCCTGAATGCCCTGGCACCCAGTACATAGTTAATTTGTTCCCGTTTGCAAGTTCATTCAGTTCTTCATGACATTCCCAGACCAGTTTTGATGTCACATTCGGGTTTGTCAGAGCCTCTAATGCGTATTGCTGTCTGTTAAAATATTGATCCGCTCATTTCTTTGAGGTCTCAACTTAATAGGCCTGGCACACTGCAAGATAGCATACACTTCCGCCTGAAAGACGGATGTGTATAGTCCTAGCGGATAACTGTAGTTTAAATTTCTATCCGCTCGGTATATTCCAGCTCCCGTTCCATGTTTGGTCTTCGCTCTATCTGTAAACCAGGTGTTTTTTCCAAATATGTTTTCGGGATGACTAATGGACTTCCACTCTTCACGGCTAATGATTTTGGCCGTGAAGTTTGTGTTAAAGGTGTACTTTGGTGTCATGTCACTGCACATATTCAATATGTGCTTCTCCACATGTTCCGAAATTTCTGTTCGGTCCGATCTTCTGTAGTTCGGTGAGTTCTCCAGTCTGAATTGACCCATCCCCCATTATCACAAAGTGTAAAGGAGGTACATTCAGGAGTGTCTCCAATGCAGCTGTTAAGGTAGTTCTCATTGCTTCCTTGGCTAGATTATTGATACCGGTCGCCTGCTTCATCTTTGGCCACCAGACCAGAGATTCGTATGTTATCATGGGTTCAACCACCATCATGTATATCAAATATACCATGTCTGGTTTAAGCCCCCATATTTTTCCATAGGTGCGTCTGGCGAGCATCAGTGCTACTTCCGTTTTCCTTTTCATCCTGCCCAAGTGTTGGTTCCAGGTCAGTTTGGAATCTAGAATTACTCCCAGATATTTAACCTCTCCCGACATGATAGCTCGTCCATTACAAGGTTTCATAACAACCCTAATGGTTGTATATACCAATCTTCACCTAAGCATGCAGTCTATCTACCTACAGCTTGTCTTGTCGATTCCTTTTTCCCTCATCGCCTGGATGATTGACTCTAACGACGTATCGTCAAATGCGCCCGCCCTCAGTGTTCAAGAAAGCAGGTAAAAGTACTTCCTTGTTTTAGTAAGTATGTTCTACTTTTTATGTTACCCGACATAGAGCTGTTTCTGTTGACATACCTGACCTGTATGCATATTGGTCTCTATGTAATGGTCTAATAGCCAGTGATACGTCCCTGATATGCCCGTCAAGAAGCTTTCGTAGCATTTTCAACGCGAATGACATAAAACTGATTTGTCTCAAGGCTTTTGCCGAGTCCTTTCCGATATTTCCAGGTCTCGGAATGAAAGTGGCCCTGATCAGTCCCATATTTTTGGTATGTGTCCCAGTGCTAAACTTGCCCTGAGAATTATACACAATTTCTTTGAAAAGAACTTCCGGTCCCTTTTGAAGCATTACTCTGCGACTTATAGGGTTGAAATGAGTTTACAACCTATTTGATTTTCTCCAGATCTACCACCTTCTTTGCCATTTGCCAGTCCTCCCTGGATGCCCTTTTGGGGGTGTCCCTGAGTTCGACCACGACTCCGGTGTTAGATTTGTAATTCCTGACCCTGGAAAGTGTACCCGGAAACGCTCCCTAATAGTCTCCTCTCCGGTTTTTGTATACTCCCTTGTATTTGTTTTCAGGTTATTTATTGAGACCTGAGGTTCCTTCGAGAGTATTTTGTAGAGCATGCCACATGATTGACCTCCTCACTTCGCTTTCTCCATGTATCTTTTTTGGATTTTTTCAGGACTTTGTTATACTCAGTTAGGGACCTTATGTATTGTTTCCATGAACCTGATTTCCGCAACTTGTCTTGTCGATCCCTTTTTCCCTCATCGCCTGGATGATTGACTCTAATGACGTATCGTCAAATGCGACCGCCCTCAATGTTCAAGAAAGCAGGTAAAAATACTTCCTTGTTTTAGTAAGTATGTTTTACTTTTTATGTTAGCCGTTTCTGTTGACATACCTGACCTGTATGCATATTGGTCTCTATGTAATGGTCTGATAGCCAGTGATACGTCCTTATATGCCCGTCAAGAAGCTTTCGTAGCGTTTTCAACGCGAATGACATAAAACTGATTGGTCTCAAGGCTTTTGCCGAGTCCTTTCCGATATTTCCAGGTCTCGGAATGAAGGTGGCCCTGATCAGTCCCAGATTTTTGGTATGTGTCCCAGTGCTAAACTTGCCCTGAGAACTACACACAATTTTTTTGAAAATAACTTCCAGTCCCTTTTGAAGCATTGAAGCACAATTGAAGGCTTTTCTAATTTTTTGTCTCATCCTCGTCAGATCTTCATTCCCCCAGGGCACGTTCCTGTTTGATCTCTGGTTTACTATGGGACAATGTTCGTTATATGTAGAGATGATGACTCCCTGTAATCGATCTGCTGCCAACTCTAGGTCTGTGGAATCCAGGTCCATCGTGTAGGCTCGCCAGTTTGTTTTTCGGGGATTTTGATATGTTGAGATCAAGGTCTGAATCCCTCCGATTTCATAGTTTATGTGTCGATGATCTGAACAACTTTCCTCATCAGACACATTCCATAGATATACCAGATCCCTACCTTTCCTTTCCCTTGTCACTGACTAAATACATTTCATACACACGCATAACTCATCAGCATCCACCACAATTCTATTACAAAATGCATCCTCAGAAAGTGTACACGAAGATCGCAAAAGTGAACCAACTAAATTCAAAATCCCGTAGTTTCACACATATTTTCATCCTACATAATTTCACTTTGTCCGGCGTTCTTCTGAGGGTCCGGTAAAACATCGGTCGAGAGATGGATGCCGGTTAGTCGAGTGCCCTGGAGACTTCGCCACTGTAATTTCACGGGGCTGTGAATCTCAGACCTCTATTCCTCCCGACGATAGCTCTTCCCACCTCGCGAGCAGTCAAACAATGCGGTCAAAGGAGGTGTACATAGTAGACAAGCTTCAATTACCCAATATCTCTGATCAGTTCTAATCACTGGCATGTGTTTCACTGTTATCATTTATTTATTTAAACAGTTCTATTTTGTGATCAATAAATAATGAATAAATCTAAAGAAATGAACTTTAAACGTTCAAGCCAGTCTCGGATATACCTACATAGTAGGTTGAATGGACTGACGCCGATCAGAAAGCAACTTGGATATATTCCAACGCCCTTCGTGGTTTTAGCCAGGGGAGTAGTTGTTTTCTGAAGGCGTCAGTCCATTCAACCTACCGTTGAACATATAAAGTTGAACATATAAAGTTCATTTCTTTATTAGATTTGTTTACTGCTAGTCTTTGAGCATAGCCCACTGACTAATAGGAAAGTTTTTTTCCTTATTCAGAAAACTCGGGCAAATTTTGGATATGCGGTTGGTTAGTACCTCGTCTACTAGATAGAGTGACATTTTGTTGTTCTCTCCAACTTAGGAAGACGAATGGAAATAACTCTAAAAGAATTCCGATTTTCAAATATGGAATATCATTGACTTCAGGTCGATCTTGCACTGACGATTGGCTAATGAGCCCGAAACCGGTTTGCAAGTGCGCCCGTTCCAAAATTGAAGGTCGACTCTTTCAGTTGTATTGCCAGTTGCATATGCAAGAAATTTTCTGTGAAGATTTCTGCAATGACGCCTGTTGGATATCATCCAACGCCATTCGTGGTATTAGCCAGGGGAGTAGTTGTTATCTGATAGGCGTCAGCCCATTCAATCTACTGTGTAGGTATATCCGAGACTGGCTTGAAAGTTCAAAGTTCATTTCTTTAGATTTGTTTACTGCCAGTCTTCAAGCATAGCCCACTGACTAATAAGAAAAAATAATGAATAATACACGTTCTCATTTTTCATTTATTTCATTTATGAAAATAGTGAATACAACGTATAAATAAAGAAAATGTGGCAACACAATATCATTACAATTTTGAAGACCTGGAAGTTTACCGAAATGAATAAATGGGGAATATAGCTCAAATGTCCGCCACGGCTTTTTTGAGGACCGCAGCGTTTGTGGCATATTTGCATAAACCTGCGACTTGAAATGAAAATTGGGGTCAGTTGCCAACTACTCGTTGTCTAATGTGAAAACCCGTTATTTTTCTTTTCTTCAGAAGCAAGTGTAATCCTAGGAATAGTAGAGGACAAGCTACTTATCTCTTACCACAAAAAATACTCATGACAGTCACATAACGATACCTTCCTTTGAGTCGAATTGTAGACTGGGACATACAAACCCAAGACATTCCCTTTCCAGGTCATTCACGAAATCTTCGTCAGCCACTATGAACTGAAGTCATTTTTTCGGAAAGCCTAACCTTTTTGTTAGGTATATTTCCTCCCGAAACATCTTCAGTCTTTCTCTTTCTACTTTCAGGGTTAGTATCATTCTTGATAATTCCAGATTTCCTTTCTCGTTCGATGAGGCCTGGCGCCAAATACTGTGACAACTGTTTCCTCTTAACATGCCTTGCATCCAAAGTCATTCCATCTTTCATAGCCTGAATATTTATTGCATGCTTCATGACATGATCCATAAACGATTTAAATTCTCTTCTAAGGTCGATACTGGAATCTGTCCTAGCAAATTCCAGTCCAATAAACCACATAGAACATAGTGTGTTAGGTTCGCTTTGGGAATCCAGCATTGAGAATCTTTCAGGATTGATGTGTGCAAGGTTTATGTACTGATTTCTTTCTAGATATCCTGAAAATATACGAAATTATCATAAACATTAGGAAAGGCAATTTTAGATTAAAAATAAATATTTTTGTATAATCTGGATAAAATGACGAAATTGCAACTGGAAATGCAAGACCTTTCTTAAATCAAAAAAGATATGACTTCCTTTGAGTGCCTCTCCAAGGAACTAAAGCCAAATTCGAGAAAATAAAACTGAAAAACGCAAATATAACCTTTCATGCCACAAGAAAAAATTAATACAAAATTGGAGGTATGCTCGAATTTTGTTTTTATTAATATTCATTTATTCGTCTACAATAATGTTGTTATTGAGTATTGGTGATAAATCCAATTTACCATATGATATTTGATAATTGAACATATAATTGATACATCACAAATGATCGAGAAAGAAAAGAAAGAAAAAAGAGACAAAGCTATAAACATTTTGACCAACTACACAAGATCTAACAGATTCACACATTTTGAATGACAAAAATACTTTACCACAAGACCAAAACAAATCCAAAAAACAAATTCAATTATGATCCAAATATCTCCAATTAATTGAGTAAAAAATGATTTTCCTGAAGCCCTTAATAAAAAAATTAATAAAGAAAGAAGTTTCTCTTCCCAAAACACAGAGGAGAAACTCACATATCACAAAATTACATTTATTTTACTATTCTAGATGATCAACGATACCCTTTTTTCATTTTTTTCTTTCTGTCATTGATTTAGAAATATGCCTGATGGTTTTTAAAAATAAAATAGTAATATTAACACGAAGAAACTACTTTTCGGTGAGTATTATTATTGAGATATCATTATGACTTGTAAAATTGAAACGATGATAATCGTATCAGTTTTGTGGGAGGTATGTTCATGAAAATTCATTTTTGCGAAGCCCTGAAGGAAAATATAATTGAATTCTATATAGTAGTCGTATCGTTAAAATACTAACTCACAACTTCAAGAACATTTTCCTAAATAATCTCAAAAACACAAACACTGTCACAATATCAAACGGGAAAACCACAAACTAAACAGAATAAATGGGTTTTTCAAAATTACAAACGTCTGACATTCAACGGTTCCTACATTGTTCGAATATGTTACAAATTTCTTTCAAAATTATAGTTTCTTACCTACAAGAATCCTAGCTTTGCTTTCAACTAATCCGCACCACTCCAAATGATCTCTTGCATTACCTGCCTTCACAAGCAGTACAATAAAATGCTTGTATTTTGTAAAAAATGCTGGCTGCTCAAATAACTTGTCCCAATTACTCTTTCCAAGCATGATATCATCAGTAATAGACAATCCTTGTTTGAACTCTTCAATCATTATTGTCCTTGTGGAAATGGTCACATTGAATGTCGAATTTTGTTGTGGATAAGCAGGTGTGATAATCGGCATCATATGATAACGATCCTGAATGTTCACCTGTTGAAACATGAAATTTTTTAATTACAAAAGGAACTATTAACGACCATATGAGTACAATGACTTTCCGAAAAATAATCAATTTTATTACACTAAAACAACCTGGAACTCAGAGAAAGATGAATAAAGGGTGCAGAGAAATCAGGACCCTTCTAAAAAGTTGCTGAGCATTGGATTACTATTCAATAGATCAGATTGTTCCTAATGCATACCAAATGGAGATAATTAAAAGACATTTGTTGAAAATTACTGTTTTCAATACCAGAACTGTGAATTATCTTTCGATTACCAAATGTGATTGGACTTAAAATGGGGAGTTTCGTCGACCAGCTTTTGTCTCCATATAAAGAGTATGGGATAGCTGAGGCACCTTACTTTCTAATGGAAACTTCTTAGAAAGAGTTAGACCAACTGACTGATTCATTCTGATCATTTGAAACTTGGTTAATTAGACATAAGTAAAGAAAAGAAAATAGTTCTCAATACTGGTACTTGTGATATACTGTTTGGAACCTTTGGTGTAGTAATGAATATTACCGGAGTTTTTTCCCAACACCAAATCGTTATTTTTATACTTCGACACGTGTTTCGATCACCAAGTGATCATCTTCAAGAGGAAGATAAAACTCATCTTCCTTTTTCCTTTTCTCCCAACACCGAATCGTTATTTTTACACCTCGACACGTGTTTCGATCACCAAGTGATCATCTCCAAGAGAAAGATAAGTTTTATCTTCCGATTTGGTGTTGGGGAAAAAACTCCGGTAATATTCAAGACGTAGTTGAATATCAATTGCTACTTGCAATTGCGCTGTTTTAACACCTCGACACGTGTTTCTATCATCTTCAAAAGGAAGATGATCACATTAATCAGTTGACCAGTTTAATGATCACTTTAGTCAGTTGCTTGAAAATGATCACTTGGTAACCGAAACACATGTCGAGGTGTTGAAATAATGGTTTGGTATTGAGAAAAAACTCCAGTAATATTCACTACTATACCAAAGTTTCCAAACAATGCATGACGAAAACCCAAAACTACTTATGTCCACCAATAAGGCTTACTGATGACTATGACGCAAACACGTTCTGTTCACCAATTACAAAAAGTATACATACCCTAGGATCCCACACAGGGAATCCAAGATTAGGATTGGATAGATCCTTTAACAAAATAGGGCGTGGCCAATTCCACATTGAGTAAATTAAGAAAAATTTACGGATCAATGTGGAAGGTGCCGCATTTGGATATAACTGACAAGTTCTTGCTACCAGTAAAGCCCAGGAAATACCACCCAAAAATCCTAGAACGTTACTGTAAATGCCGTGCCCTGAAAAAAAAAATCATTAAAACTATACTACAGAAAAAATAATGAATGAGTATAAAGGCAGTAATAAGTTTCGATTAAACAAAGACAAATTATGCGAGCCTTTTCCAGTCAGGTTACATTGAAATTTTTGCTTTTCAGGATTGTTCACTGTAATTTACTTTTACTGAGTTTTGAAACATATGTATTTTTTGCTACAACCCCCATTTTGGAATGACCTTTCCTGCCATTATCCCCTGTTCCAGTTGCAACACTGCGTTCCATCTCAATCTGAGACCTTTGGAATGAAGCAGCGGGGCAATTGCCAATTAGCCTGTCAAATGTTTGAATGCTGTTATTGATGTTCATTGTAATTCTGGTTATTCTTTGAACATGGTTGGAGACGGGTCACTTTTGAGAACCCCTCAAAACGAACGACAGAATGACGAAGACTTGAATGTTAACCGTTCAGAAAATTTATAAAAACTTTTAAGAACATAATGTGTCTTCATCAAACAGCAAAAACTAAAATATTTTGTATGTATTGGAGAATTGAACGAATAAAAAAGGCAGTGAAAAATCAGTCACTGTTTACTTAATAACTAGGAAAATACTTACTTTTCGCCCATAGTTTAATAGCTCTTAAAGCAAGCCTGAAGTTTTCTATGTTTGGAACTAGTCTCAAAATCTCATCGATCACTCGACAACCATTCAAACTTCGTACACACCTTCCATCTAAATTTTTCAGTACCATATCATCACGTAAATCTAGTGAATCTGGAATTTCTCTCAGGGATAGTCTTGCGAATAACATATCAATCTCAATCCCTTCAAAATTCATTTTGATCACGGGTACGTAAGCTTCTTCCACTGCCTGAAAAAATGAAAGAAGTAATCAAAACAAATGGTTTCAGTTTATCCGATTAGTGCAATTTACTTACTCTGAGGTCTGCTACTTCGGGTTGTGCCTTGAGGAGGTCATAAAAAGATGAAAAGAATTCAACTCTGCTAATGTGTCTAGGAGCAACACAGACTGCATCGATATCTGCACCTTTACCGTGAACCTGAAAACATTACATAAACACATTAGTAAATACGACTCCATTATAGAATTTCAGGTTGAAGTTTATAATTAGTCTACTGTACGAGTCAACGAGTATCTACATTTCCATAACTGTCTGGGTTGGATAAATCAACGTTATCAAAAGAAAGAAGTATGGTTAAGAGGCTATTGCTTGAGATGTCTTTCATATCATAATCAGATCAGTGCATTAACAAAGTAAATGACGTTTATCGAAATATACTTTTTTGTGATAATTAAAAAGTCACATAATCACAAAAATTTTTTTATGGAAAATAAATTAATAAATATTTATATCTCCCAACCACCTGCACAGTACGTTCTGCGTAGGTAGCTGGGAAACATTAACATGTCGAAATCATATGTTTCTGACAAATTTCGATCATTACGTAAAAGTTTCATGATATTCGAAGACAAATTTCCTAGATTAGGTATAGATTCATGAGAAAAATTGATAGGTAAATTATCATTACATAAATTTCTGCAAGTATTGAAAATTAATTTACCGAGAAGTTTTCTGGGATAAGAACTCTCGAGCAATATGCACTGTTTGAGATGTTTTGCTGGAAGGAAGGGTGTACTAATTTTCCTATTTTTTTAAACAGAGTATTGAATTAACTATCACCGATTTTATATGAAAAGAATAGAAATCCATAGATGTTGGCAAACCAGCAATAATATTTAAGATCGTGCGAGACAATGAAAAAAATGTACATGACAGTTATACTAGGACATGTTCACATCACCAAAAAAAATTATCTTATGAGGCAATATACTACAAATAAATTCTTGTTACACCAATGTGAGCCACTATTCTCCTATTAAAGCGTAATGAACAATCTATCCGAAAACACACCGCCTAAACTAAGTTATGAAATTACCCTGCTTAAAAAATACGTAGAACATGTCATTTGTGTAATACTTTACGCCAAATCTCATGAAATGTTTTATGATGTCAACAGATATGATAAAAATTACAGGTCACTACAGAAATAGAGAACACTAACACCCTTCCTGTTCTCTATACAAGAGTTAGTCGCAGAACTGACGAATCCGTGATCACTGATTGGCATACCAATTCAGGAAGATATAATTATATTCGCATAATAAAAAATCAATGAAATATAATTCAATACTCTGAATCTGAATGCCAAATGTTGCGGTTTTTGCAAAACCAGTTATAATGACAATCATACAACAAACTGTATTAATTAGCTTTTCAATATGGATTTTCACCAAATACTGGCCAGTTATATTCAATTAACTCATGAAAAATGGCACTTATGTTATGGTATGACTTGGCCAAACAAAAAAATTCCTATACATGTTTCACTCACTGCCATTAATTTATGTGCTTATTCTATTTTTTACATTCATGTACACTGTCGGTGTAATTTTGTAATGTTATTCGAAGAAAAAATTCAGAATCACCTTTTCAAGTGGGTCAAAGCTACCAGTCGACAAAATATACATTCCATTGCAGAGAAATAAATGCAAAACTACTCACACCAAGCCCGTAACTACCAAAGGTATAAAGTTTTCCCCCCAATTGTTCTGCCACACTTTCAGACAAATTACGTTTCATGGAAACTTCTTTGGTCCATTGCTTGACTAGTTTATATAGTTTTCCTAAAATATAAATGCGCTGATTAAGTTCCTCTTCAGATTCGAACACATCGAATTGTTTCAATGATTCTTCTAGCTCTTTCGTCTTTATCAAATCTGATGGATTAGGACCAGCAACTGATATTGCAGGTGTCATCCCCAGAGTTGTCAACTTTTCATCATTTCGCTGGGCATGATTCTCTTTGTTTTGTGAAGTTGACATGTTGAATGAATGGATATCAAAGTTTGAAACACGACACAAATGAAACAGTAACCTCAGAGTATCCAAATCAAGTCTCTTTGACTGCAACGCAACACTATTGTGTTTAATTATTAAGAACTGTTCAATATATAGAAATCCAAATACCTGAATTTAGTAACCAAAACTATTACTACCTGATCATTTACTCAAACATACCAACTTCTGGAAAATTAACAAAAGTATTTTACTACCTGTCTATTTTCGTATATTTTCAATAAAATTTTTTCATAAACGTTAGGTTGAGTTAGTTAAGTGGTAAATTCTCAATAATAAAATGTATATGATTATTAGAGTTGATGTTATATTCTAATTTTTTGATTTAAATCGCTTAACTGCGCTATTCTTTCAGAAATTGTTGTAGACCGAGTGGGATAGTTCTGACGGTGCCGCAAAATGGTGTAAATGGTCAACATTTCTATTATTTTTAGTCATCAATCGAAAGTTTAGGAGCAGCAGCGAGAATGTTCTCGCTTGAGGTTAAAAAACCCTTATAGAGGAAATTTTACAGAAACTTGTATCAGTGTCATTTTTAATTTTACCGAAGCTTGTATGAGTGTTATTTTTAATTTCACCGAAGCTATCGTGTCGCGGTTTTAGTGAAAGTCTTCTCTTGAACAAGCTATCATATAACGAAACACGAATCGCAGATATTTTGTAAAGCCTTCATAGGTCTTCTACTGTCTGTTTTTATGAGTCTAGTTCTAAACTGTAATATCTCAGTGGATACGTATTCGATTTAATAAATAAGAGCCTTTCGAATCAGTACACTTTTGCAGCTTCCTGAAAAAACGTTCCCTGCAAGTGGCCGTCAAGATATATCTCTCGAATACTTTCGCTGGTATTCCCCAGGGATCCATATCGTCTCCTACCCTCTTTTAATTTTATATCAACGACTTATTGGAAAAAACCAAGAATCTAATATATTGCTTTGCTGACGACAGCACACTTGTCTCGTCATTCCATTTGGATCCCCGGACATCGGCTGCGGATGCACATCTTGACCGGTAGCAGGAGGTTGACTATCTTAATGAGGATCTAGAAGTAATTTCGAATTAGGGTGAAATCAACCAAGTTCAATTCAATGCCACAAAAACCCAGGCATCGGTTTTCTCCAAAAATATAAATGTTTTCGAACCGGATATAATGATGTCAGGTCAGACAATTCCGAGACATTTTTAAACTCGGTTTTTCAAATTATGTATTGCCCTTAACACACTTATTTGCTGCATGGTTGCGAAATTATTAAAATCCTCAATCTCGAATCTTCCACATTTTCTATCTCTCTGTTAGCGTAAATCTTATTTTTCAATGCTCCCCATAGAAAATAGTCCAAAATAGTAAGATCTGGTGATCTTGCAGGCTATTATATTGGCCCAATATTTGTCTCGAACATTTATTGCGCCATTAATGTTTATGTGTATAAAAATGACTTCATTTCAATTTTCATTACAATTATAGTGTTGTTTTTGGATGTCATTATTGCTACTATTTTTTTTTCTGCCCATCAAAACAGATATAATATATTCTTGTTATGGATATGTTTCAGACAGTTTCAGACAGTTTTCTTATTCGAAGTTCATTGTAAAAAACGCTCAGAGCAATGGAAATATGAAAAAATATGAATAGGTGCCTAAAAATGAAAAAAAAAACATAGGGAGACGTGAAAGAAGCTATTGTGTTTTTATTAAACTCAGGTAACCAATTTCCAGGGCCATAATTCAAAAGGGAATAATTCACCCAATTATAATCAAATATTACCAAACCATCCCCAAATATAAAATAAAATTCAATTTCTCAGTATGAAGTGAAAGTCTACGATCCAAAAACTACTACAAAAAATACAAGTCCGTATTTAAAAATTCAAAGATGGAGGAATACAAGTTCAACTGAATATATAATCGATTGATTCAATCACATTTTCAACATTGAATATGAATTGGAAATTACCAAAAAAAAAAAATTTTAGGTATTATTATTATAATATATAGTGAGTAAATAATTTTATATTTGTGAAGTAAATGTTTGTGTTCCAGTCTTTGGGAAGGGGGAGGTGCTGTAACCCATTAGCTCCCTTTCTGCAACTCAGAGTGCCAACGATATTGTTACCAATACCTAGGAACATTATCAGCATACTATTAACCATTTCAACCTATTTGGTCCGATTGATCAGGAATATAAGTTCAACTAAATATATAATCGATTAATTCAATCATATCCTCAACATTGAATACGAATTGAAAATTACAAAAAAATATTTAGATATTATTATCATTATAATATATAGTAAGTGAATCATATACAGCCCCTCTCATTTGGAGAGGGGCTGTATAACCCCATTAGCTCCCTTCCTGCAACCCAGTGTGCCAACGATATTCTTACCAATATCTAGGAACATTATCAGCAAACTATTAACCTCTTTAACTTATTTTGTCCAAGTGATCAGGAATATAAGTTCAACTGAATATATAATCGATTAATTCAATCATATCCCTCAACAGTGAATACGAATTGGAAATTACAAAAAAAATTAGGTATTATTATCATTATGAAATATATTTAGTGAATAATATTATATTTGTGGGGTAAATGTTTGTGTTCCAGTCTTTGGGGAGGGGCTGTAACCTATTAGCTCCCTCTCTGCAACCCAGTGTGCCAACGATATACGTACTAATAGCTAGGAACATTATGAGCATACTATTAACCTTTTCAACTTATTTTGTCCGAGTGATCAGAAATACAAGTTTAACTGAATACACAATCTGGCAGACCACTGTTATAATATTCATGCAGTCATTGTTCACTATGGTTCTGGCGTTGAATGTGGTCATTATTACGCCTTGGTCAAAGAAGAAACGGATTGGTTTAAGTTTGACGATAGTCGTGTCACGAAGTGTTCTGGTGATGCATTGAATTTATTGGAGCCTCTGGAGACACCCTACATTTTGTTTTATGAGAGAGAGGACATTGTTGGATCAAGATCTTCAGATGATGTGGTGCTGCAGGTT
>WOGO01003205.1:0-14647 GCA_015342085.1 Leptinotarsa defecta | reverse complement strand
GATTTTTTCCATTTTTTGCAGTTTTTGCTCATCAATCGAGAGCTCTCACTTCTGGTTGGGATAGAATTTGGATGTTCAGCAACCAGAATTAGTTTTACGAATAATCTTCTTCAGTTATAATAGATGCCGCCATCGATAATTTTTCATACACTGCTTCACACTATCTCGATAATCTGAGAATGTGGTGCTGTGACATTTTCCTCAGATAGGCTCAAAATGGATGATAGCATCTCACAGCATCTGTATCTTTCATACCTGAGAGTACTCTCCAGATAGAATGAAGGGGTTCAGGTATTGGAAGCGAACTATTTTGCGCCGTAATATGTTTTACCTAAAAATGGGGTGTTCCATCGCGAGTGGCGGACAGTGTATATCACTTTGGCCAACCCCATTCAGGTGGTAGGTGCATTTTGAGCGTTTCCATCAGTCCTGAGAGTTTCATCGTTCCACCTCGAATATTACAGAAGATACGGGGGTGTTTCCATAAGAAGTGAGACAAATTCGGATTTTTCAAGACTGAATTTTTTTCAGGAAAAAAAGTGTAATCGCAGTAAGTTGGTAGTCTTGATCACGAATATGAAGGAATTTTGAGCCTATTTTGCCCCCTAATATGTTTTACTGTAAAAATGGAGTGCACCATCGCGAGTGGCGTACAGTGTATATCGCTTCCCCATTCAGGTGGTAGGTGCATTTTGAGCATTTCCATCAGTGCATAGAGTTTCATCGATCTTCTCGAATATAACGGAAGATACGGGGGTGTTTCCATGAGAAGAGAGACACACTGTATATCATTGTAACGTTATATTCATATAGCATGTCAAGAATGAACATGATTTGTTTATTTATTTTATCTATTATCAGTACTAATGTATTGAATTATGTCCTGTAATTGGGTGTTACCTATTGGGCAATAAATGATATTATTATTATTAGCTTCACCTGCATGTATGTATGTGTGTAACTCTCAAGCTCGGGATCTATATTTGACAGAATTACCGACATTATTGCTTGATCTATTCGCGGACAGATGGCGATGTACGTTACCTTCCTGATATATCGTTATTGCTTGATCTATTCGCGGGCAGATAGCGCTGTACGAAACCTCCTTGATATATCGAGATTATTACTTGATCTATTCTTGGGCAGATAGCGCTGTACGAAAATAACAATGGTCATTTTACTAAACAATATACGGCTGATTGATCCCAAACTTCAGATAAAATAAATATAGTTCAAAAAGACTAAAAAACACGCTTTTATAGCATACGAAACTAAAAAATGAAAAATAAATATGGTTTGAAAAACTTAAAAATACGCTTTTAAAAAACATCGAACTGAAAAGTTTTGAAGGAGCTTCGGTCTATTAACAGAACATTGTTGAAATATTCAGGACGCATAAAAAAAAGGTGACGATAAGGTACCACTTTTTCTTTTAACCTGGACTGAGGATCGATGGCGTTTCATCGCCGTGGATAAAGATCGTACCACCTTCAGCAAATTTCGCTAAACGAATGACTAATGACCCACTGATCGGTGCAAATGATTCAGTATGAAACTTTCTCGATCATTTTCTGTCTACGACGATTTTCAAAATGTAAGTTTTCAACATACCGAGGGTCACATTGATGAAAATGTTTGTTCATTTCAAATTCCTTATTGAAAGATTCTATGAACATATTCTGCTTTGATTTATAGAACAACTCGACTGAAAATATTCCAGTATATTGTTTTCATACCTTTTTAAATTTTCTCTACGAATGTCAAATTCAACTGGAATATTTCTGAAACCCGCTATTTAAAAATATGTTTGCTCGTTAGCAGTGTAAAAAATATCTCTTTTGAGTCGCTAGCGCGCTAATGAAATGCAAAGTTTGTGCTTTAATGTTTTCATTGCCTTCATAAATGGCCACTAATATTATAATTTGTTGTTTTCAACGCATTTTTAGGCAAAAATTAATTATTGTCTAATTAGCTCTCCTTTGATACTGATTTTATTCAGTCAAGCAGCTTTGTCATTTGAATGTGGAAATATTTTAAGAAATTCTGTGTTGCGGAAACCAAATGAGTTTGATGATTATGTCTAGGAAATATACGTATGAGAAAATGAATATTTCGAATTGAAATTCGAAATTTCCAACACTCAGTCAGAACTGAAGAATACCTATCGAAAAGCAACTACTGCCCAGGATGATAGATACCATGAAGGTCGTTGAATTATATTTATGCAAAGTTTCTTCATAGATAAAATTCTCGCAGATATTTCTCTTTCGTCCATCAGCAGCATCTTTCTGAAATAAGTCGAGTAATTATCTACTGAATGTTTTCGTTGTCCTTACTCTTGATAATACTCCTTATGTCTTAACTGTTATTGACATATTTGACGATTTTGAAATCATACTTGGGAATTACGGGACGATGACATCATAATAGTGCTTCAATTAGGTACTTCGTCATCTAAAGAATATAAATTGAAAATTGAGCCCCTTAATCAGTATGGTTATTAGTAATATTTATTTCATATTGTCATGGCTACATTAGATTTTTCCTCAGTGACATGAATGAGCAAATGTCCTTTTTTTGTCAAGAAAAAGATTATTATTCTCAATGTATATGGCACCCGCATACACCGAAATACTTTGTATACTCTGGCATGGCGAAAATGTGTTTGCGATTCACAAAAGTTTCAAAATCATCAATATATAAATTCGGGAACGGACGAAACATTAAAGCTGTGAAATATCAAGGAACAAAATACTATGCCTGCAATTAGAAGTACCGTAAATGCATTTCATTTCAAGAGGGAAATACGACCCTCGGGAGACTTGAGCCTTGGAGCCTTAAAAGAAGACCACAATAGGTTTCCAATGATATGTAGAAATCTGATAAAATCTATTTTTCCGTTAACCAGCTGTCGCCCCCCTACGAACTGTTATTCTCAAAAGTCGAAAGTTGTGCGAGCTAAGGACTAACGAGGTTATACGTTTTAAAGTATGATTCCGAACGCGGGTTAAACAATAGGAAGTTAAAATCGATCGTCCGTCCTTGCAGTTCGAACCACCGGTTCACAGAGCGGTGGATTGAGTGGCTGTAGTAAACCACCCACGTCAATCCACCAGGCTACCGTCGCATAGGCAAATAGAAAGTTCATCACAAATTCAACGCAAGAATTTTTAGAAGGCTGTTCTACCAGATTGAAAGGCGGCGGTTTATTGATGTTCGAGTTTTTCGGCATTTCGGCGATTACCATGAAGACGACGATGTCTTTAAAAAATATTTTCTGAAAATGTTGGGCCTCATTCCACCTAACTCTGTGATTATGATGAATAATGCAAGTTATCATTCCAGAAAAGTTAAGAGAACACCAACTAATATATGAAGAAAAGCAAATATCATTGATGAACGTATGGTTGTCCATTTATCCATAATGAGTTCAAATAAAGCTCGTTTCACGGAATATGTAGTCGACAAAAACGCACAGAAACGAAATATTATTATTCTGCGACTGTTCCCTCATCATATGAGCTCAAGTGAAGGGTTTCATTTGGAGAAGAAACACGACATTCAATATGAAAAATTTCAAAACACTCTTTGAGTAGTCCTTAAAAAATGACGATTCCAAAAAATAGCGAGAATGTATTGAATATGTTATGATAGAAAAGGATAACATCTGGAAATCAGAATATTCAAACATAACATTAGATGAAATTATATCAAATTCATCTGATGCTAAAACACCATAATTATTGCTGGGACCTAACCTGATGTTTTTCTAAATCAGCATGCCTTCTTATCATTATGTAAATATTTTAAATTGAAATGTTATAACAATATTAAATATATATTGATGAATGAACATAGTTATGAGTTCATCTATAGTATCGACAGAACACTCAATTCCCCAATATCAAAGATAAACAAGGCTCCACAAGACGGTTCTTTGCAAATTAAGCTTTGACATCGATTTCCGAAAGATATTCATCTTGTGTCTGTAACTGCAGCTTTCACTGTGAGGCAATTTGACATCGCTGGTTGGACCCACCAGGTCTAATCAGAGGTGCTAGAATGTACAATTGAACTGTTCTAGAATGAACAAGCCTGAAAGTAAAGATTCTGGCATATATATCCCTCTACCCTGTCACAAATTCTTGCAGTGGAGACAAAGGACGAATTACGTATGGTGATCGATGTCGAAGTTTTCAACCGTTGTGGATTGAGTTTTCTGTCAATTCCAAAGATAGTGTCTTCGTAGAAGAAAATGCCTTCACCTTCACTTACAGTTATCACTTTTTACGAGTATTTTTGATTAAATACCCAAACGTACGCCAGTACAGGTATAAAACGATCTAAAAGTTAATGACATTGTTGATGGATGTAGCCGTTACTACGTGATAGGAAATCATAATAAAGAAAAGAGAAATGCAACTTTCTATGTTTTTTCCACTTTTATTGTAGCTGACGTTACTGCAGTTTCGTCCTATATGGACATTTTCAAACTTATACAATGAACTTTATTGTATAAGTAACGTTAGTTACAAATAAAAGTGGTAAAAAACATAGACAGTTTCATTTCTCTTTTCTTCATAATGGAATCGTGATGCATTGTTTGGAACATTTGGTAAAGTAATGCATATTACTGGAGTCCATAGACCGTGGAATATTCCATAGAGTTTAATTCATTAAGATTAGTTAGACAAGTTAAAAACAACAGGCATCTAGATGCCTATGAGAGAGTAGAAATAAGAGACTATAATAATATTATGAATAACGATGGTGGACCAATACCTAATAGAAAACTATATAGCTTGTTAAAGTAATATTTTAATTATTAGACTTACCTGACTATTACATAAGGACACATTGTGACTTACGACCAGTAGATGAGGCAATATTGTGAAATCAATTCAATACACTTGAGACGCAGGTACCTAGAAGAGGTATCTATAGTATAAATATGGATAACATTCTAAGTATGTTTAGTTTGATCTTCCTTTTGAAGATGATCAGTTGGTGATCGAAACATGTGTCGAGGTGTTAAAATAACGGTTGGGTGTTGGAAAAATATTCAACTAGTGAAATCGTTTGTCCAATACCCGTTTGCGAAAAATAGCTTGCACCTAGTAAATCATTATAAACCTGCCTTATATATCATCGGTGTCAAATAATAACGTATTTACGAAAAATTTTTTGAGCACTCTGTTGGCATTTTGCATTTTCAATGAGCGTTTATTACTCATACTTAATATCTTATTGAATAAGCATACCTATTCATTTTAATGTAAATATTTTGAATTGAAATGTTATAACAATAATAATTGTATATGGATGAATAAACAAAGTCATCAGTTTTATCAATCATTTCCAAATAAATTCCCGAACGCATGCCATTGCAAGTGATTAAACGTCCCGAAGGCTCATAGAATTTTTTATTTGCCATGCGTTTGCAATATTGAAATATACTGGATCTGGTGAAGATAAATTCGCCTATACCGGCGGTAGCAAATCATAACTGAATAACAACATTTTGTTTGAGCACTCTGTTAGCTTTATATATTCGTAATGAGCATTCACTACTCTTTAGTATTAGAAAACAGAGTACGGATCTCTTACCTTATTCATGATGAATAAAAACCTGGTGTAAACTGAAATTATTAGAAGAGGAGCGAAAAAACTAATAGCTATTTGAAAATACTTCGAAAGATATACAGAATTCCAGACAAGCAAAATTCACTGAACAATATTTCACTTAACTCATAAAAAATCCAACTTTATATGGGGTAAAGGGTATTTCACGATAACATCGCTGAAAAAGTACGATTGTGTACATATTTGCATATTCGTTATTTCGTTCTCTTGTACTGTTCAAGATTTATTGTTCCAATTTGTTCGCTGAGGGATGAAGCAGAGCGAAGTGAATTTCTCAAGATGGTGATTAATTACAGGTTAGGAATTACTCACATTTTAACCACTTATAATTGATTACTTATTATCCTGGAAAGTTTAGAAATTGATAAGGAAAAGTTTCATTCCGTAGCTCTAAATTGTTTAACAACCATTTACCGTTGAATAAATTAAAAAGATGAATAATATTGGGCCTTCTGTTTTCAAACATACAATGGGATATTTTTTAATTTAATAGCCAAACAGAATTGGTTTTCAGAGTTTATTCAAGATACAATAAATGATTTTAATGCAGTTGAGTTCATTAACCACTTTCACAACGTTCAGTTTTATCACAACAGTTGAAAGATGTAGATGAGACTGGATGGGATTTAGGGTTTACTTCACTTCACTTCAGTTTTCATGTAATCTCCAGCAAATTGAAAAAATTATAACATATTTTGGATCATTATTCGATGGTTCATAAGTGAGCAGATTCTATTTTTTTAACTGAAATGAACTGGCCGATACTTGATGAAAATCCACATTGAAACTAATTGATACACTTCATCGTATGATTTACACTCTAAAGGATTTAACAAACACCGCGACACGTGTTTCGCTATACAATAGGTGTCTCGAGCGTTAAATACGTATAGCAGTTTTTGTATTAGTTAGTTTTTATATATTTTTGAGCACGATTCAACTAAACTTCACGACATCAGAACACGATTCAATTATTTTCTCTGATATTGACATTGAAACTACTATTGGAAATGTAATTGAATCAAAAGGAGTCTTTCATAAATGCTATTGAACAAATCAATGATGATATCCATCAACTATAAAAAGTTATACAGGGTGCAATCAGATAACCATGATAAAATCTATAACATTCCCCACCATAGTAATTGAATAACAAAATACTTATATTTTTCAACATCTTCATACGACGATCCTGATTTTACCATCTTTGGCGGGATGAACTCCGTTGATAATACTTCTCTGCCGAATATTTCTAGGTCCATTTGGATCTACCATAAAAACAACATCTCCTACCCTAACAGGTTTTTAATCACAATGCAGTTTGATCTCCTGATCAACTGAACCAGAAGAAATCAGATAAATTCTCTGCAGTACGCCAACTGGACATCAAATTTATATCCCTATCGCTGGTTTCGGTACAGGAGAGTGTGGCATACGACGGACCAATAAGAAAGTGATTGGGAGCCGATGCCTCTGTATCTTCAAAGATCAACGAAACTTATAATAAAGGCATAGAATTAAAAATAATTTCGCATTCAATTAAAAAAGTTCTCGGAATATGTTCCCAGCAATACTTTGATTTTAAAATTTATTTTAAAACTTTTTTCATACCTTGGATAAGCCGTGCTAGAGGAGGATTGAAAAACAATTTTTTAATTTTTTTTATTGCACAAAATCGTAGAATTTGATCATGATTCAACTTCTTCAGTTCTTGAGATATTTCCTTCTCAGCTCCTATGAGGGAAATTCCCTACGACATCCGAACTGATGAAGTACACTGATAAATTAATTCGTACTTGAAACATGTGCTTTTTCAAGATGAATAGCTCGAGTGACCATACAGGTGAAAATAATACCATATATTTTTTCTCGGCTTCTCTTGACTAATATTTCAAAAAGTCCGAAATATTCAACGCCTGTTTTAATGAAGGCTCTGATTGCAGGTTCAATCCTACAAGGAGGAATTCATCATTGGAATTCTCGGTATAGCTCTTTGATTTTTACAATGTTGGAAGCTGTTCCAAGAACTTCTTAACGCTTGTCTCATTCCTTGAATCCAAAATCTCATCCGCAGACTATTCACTATCATTTCTTGGCCATGGTGATGAACCATTTCATAGTAATGTTGTATCTGAATTTTAGATATTCTGTGATTAGGATCTAGTACTATAGGACGTTTTGAAGAGTCGGTTAAGTGAATTGCCTGGTACAGTCGTCCACTGAGCCGTATGAGTCCATCCTCCTCAGAATAACTACAAGAAAGAGTATGGAGTTGACTTTTATTTTTGATAAGCATTTTATTTCTCAGAAATGTCATCTCGTCATGGGATAAATCCAACTAATTTTTTCAGCTATAAAAATTTCCTCTGCAGTTGATTCGGACCACAATTTACTGCGATTCCTAATAATTTCATAACACCTAATGATATAGACTGTAGCACGTAACAGTCTCTTCCATTAGGAAACATATTCGAGTCAGGTACTATGAGATTATCATGAATGGAATGATAGAATACAAATTCGCAAGGTCGCTTTTCCAAATGATAAATATTCACTTTCCTTTCCAGCTTTTCTTTTAGCGACTGATCTGGTGGTAACAGCAAGAAATCTGATTAGGTAATCCATCTCCGGTTATTATCGCCAATTTAATTTTTTACAATCTCGTCGTAGCTGCATCAGCTACATTTTCTTTGGAATAGATGTTTTTCCATCCTGACGAAGTCGTCTAGTCTTTCTCCTAGTCTTTGTGCAACAAAATCTTCATCGAATCAGAACCCATCATTGGTATTTCTTTAGGTTTCGCCAAACAAACATTGAACACCTGGATAGCAAGAAGATTTAAAGACTTCTGGCAAAATCTTTCGGCATTGGCTCACTCTAAGGCGTTCATTCACCTTTCGAAGCTTGAAACCAACAGTTGTTGGACTACAGTAGGGATGGACTACGATGTCTAACAGACCTCCATAGAGGTTACTGTCGTCGGAATCATATGCAGAGACTCGGACTGACGGAAGACAGTGTGTGTCCCCTCTGTGAGGTTAATGATGATACAGCAGAGCACATACTTTGTGCCCGCCCCGCTGCAAACCAAATCAGGTTTTCAGAGTGTGGTAGAACTTCTTTTACCATCTGACCTGAAAGATCACTCACCATAAACCCAGCTTCTTGACGAAGCTGGGTTTATTTGGTCGAGTTTGAATAGGTGTCAGCCACAATAAATCCTCACGGGTTGCAGTGGAAGATCGAATAGACCCACTCACTTTTGACTCAACCCAACCTAACCTTGTTGAATTCTTAAGTAGACTACAGCTGCGGAACCTTTTTCAGAAGCATTGCAGAATATGTGAAATTGTATTCTATTTTTTTGTCTATCCAAGGTGAAGTATTGTCTGAAGATCATGAAATTGGGAATATTTTTCAAATCTGCAATTCACAGTTGCCACTTTTTATCTATACAATCTGGAATCACATGTACATGAATCACATTCTCAATAAGGCTTATTGACTCTTCGAGTGTATCAGCCGATCCCAAATAGTCATCCATATAGTGTTGTTGTATGATGGTGGTTGCTGCTTCTTGAAATTCTTCTCTAAATTCTTCGGCATTTCTGTTTTTAGCCTTCTAGGCTGAGCAAGATCAACAGATCGATCCAAAAAATACAAAAATTTCATATGTATCAGGTTCAATATGTCGATCTTTACCTCGCAATAGTATTAGTTGGGCAGATCAATCTTCTTCTCTTACTGCAACTTTTGAAAACATTTTCCTTATGTCAGTTGTGAAAGCATTTTTTCTGATTCTCAAATTCAAAAGAATATCATACATGGAGTTATGTAGATAGGGACCTGTCAATAAATTATCATTCAGACTCTCATCGTGACCACCGATCAAAGAATCAAAGACAATTCTAAATTTATTCGATTTGTTCACATTTGTTACCCCAAAATGTGGCAAATACCATGTTTTTCATTCATATTATTGGCTTCTTCCTTTGTCAACTTCTTGATATAACCTTTCTTCTGCATGTCTTGAATTGTTTTGCAATACATTTCACCGTATTTTTCATCTCTATCCATTTTTTTCAATAGTTCAATAGTTTTAGCGCATTTGTTCTGCTTTCAAAAAGAACGATGTTATCTTTTTTCCATAGAAGTCGAAAACTGATCTTGAACTAGACCTCTCAACATGTTGGCTATCACTCTCAAAATTTCATCCACTGTATAATTCCTCTATTCTATTTTCTGAAGTGATGTCATCGATTTTCCAACTGAACCAGCAAGCCGGTGACCCATTTTCCGGTAGCCAAAGCTGGGCTCCATTTTAGAGGAATGCCATCTCCCATCTCACAACTCAATCCTGTGTAAAGTGCTGAAGCCCTGAGAGGCTCAAATGATTGCCTCATTTTTTGGCAACCGACCGTCTCTGATATTTATTTCCAAGGGTACTATGGCTGGTACAGTGGCTGGCAGTAGCTGGACAGCAGCATGATTCATTCATATTTTGAAATTGATATTTAATATTATAAAAATTATTCATACTGTATACGGTCTCCAGCGGCAATACATCTATGCCGCAACTTCAACTTAAAATTACCAATAATGAAGATAGAGTTTCAGGAGTATTTTTTCTTCTCGAGTATTGATATAATTTTGAAGTTTTCAACGAAAAATATATTGCCAGCTCGATTTATTAATAGACATTTTTGCATGCTGTCTATTCAAAACAAATCTCATCTGGTGAACTATATTAAGTTCTAAATTAGTTTTCAACCTAATTCAATTTGGCCATCAACTGAATGCTCTCTGATATATTAAATTAAAACTTTAGTGATCGAGGGCCGATATAAAGCATCATGCTGTGTTACCAAACTTATCTCAGTGGTAGTTTAAAAATCGTTTCTTTAATATCTATGGATAAGCTACACTCATGGAGATATTAATTCGTGTGAAAATCAATTTGTACTCAAAACATTCGTAATGAAATTGAATCAGATATTTGAGTAGAACTGGCCTATACTTGATGAAAACCATATTAAAATTGATTAAAACAGTTTATTGTATGATTTTCACTATGAAAGGGTTTTACAATAGATTGTATAGCGAAACACGTGTTGCGGGTGGTGTAAAATACTTTTATAGTGAAAATCGTAAAATAAACTATATTAACTGATTCGAATCAAATATCATTCACAGATAATATATGAAAAATTGAAGCTATAACTCTATTTTCACCCTAGTGATATAAGTTATGATGCACTGTTTGGAACCTTTGGTGTATTAATGAATATTACTGGAGATTAAAACTGTTTTAATCTTCCTCTTTGAAGATGATCACTTGGTGATCGAAACACGTGTCGAGGTGTTAAAAATAACGATTTGGTGTTGGGGAAAAAACTCCAGTAATATTTAAATACATTTGAAATAAAAATGAAAACTCCCTCTTTGACTATGGTTTCCAATCCACAAAATTCACATGATTGACCTAATTTGGACCGGTGTATATGAAGTTTGAATCAGATAGTTTGTATCATTCATAGAATTTACATATGATGCACTGATTGGAACCTTTGGTGTAGTAATTAATATTACTGGAGTTTTTCCCCAACACCGAATCCAGTAATATTCATTAACAGAATTGCTAAACAATATAGTAAATGAGAGGTAAGTTTCTACTGTCATTCTCAATAGTGAAACTCGATATTACCACTAACTAATGATGCAACCACTAACATACCATTCACAATCATATGTCAAGAACTCAGCGGATTTCATCAGTCTCATTAAAAAACATCACAGTAACTTTTTTCAAGCAAAATGTTATAAAAAAAATATTTTGTCAAAACTGTTTTCCATTGTAATTTTTTTAGCTTGAATAACTCATTTATTTCGAAAAATCCTCCATCCTGAAAATTATCATTTAGAATAAAAGACGAAACGTTTTTTTACACGATGAGTTGATTTAAAAGATGGAAATTTTCTTGGAATTGTAAGTGGTTTAAGAAAGTATTAATAAAGCCAACTCTGAAAGTTTAATTGAAATCAAAATTCAAAGTGAAATAATTAAGAAATAGAAATACGAATAGCAGATCTGCGAGACAGAAAACACAAAGAAAAGAATCGACGGTTGGGTTTATATTCGTAATATCGAGATGAAAAGTCTCGACTTTCAATGAAAATGTATTTTTATGCATAACCACAGAGTGAATATTAAAATTACATTAATTTATATTCAGTACACAAGAATTTGATTCTATTGAAATCAGACATTCGATAGTAAGTGCTCTCTCTCACGAAGCTTCAAGGAAATCTTATAAAGGTGCCCAATTGAGGAAAGCAGAAGTATTAGTAATTCGAGGTTATTTTTCATTTCATTAGCAATCACGAACGTGATAAGGGATGATATGTTTTCAAGGAGTATTATTTAATATAGAAGATGGAAAGTAACTACAACTATACCCTTCCAATATATATGTTGCATTATCTACCATTGTGAAAAGTTAAGTTCAGATAATTCCATTCAATGCATGTTGAGTAGCATTCAGTTCATTTGTAGATGAATCTAATCATGTTCTTCTGATGATAAGAAATAGTGTCTCTCTTCTGAATCGTGAACAAGTTAGTTGGAGTGCACACAATTTTTAGAATATATCCTCAAATATTATAGTATAGAATAGTATAGATAGTTGAGGCAGCCTACCAAGAACTCCGTCAACTCGGTCCTAAGATCCAAAACACATTCATCCATTATTTCATCAATAAACATGAAACATTCATCTGAACAGTAAATGACTTTTCTCCCGGTTTTACAGGATTCGTTTATATTCGTCAAGTTTCGGCCTTGATGGGACTCTGTGAAAGTGTTGTTTGGTAGTCGACGTCGAAGCTTAGCTTTGCAACTGTCCGCCTTGGTCAGTTATTCTGATATTCGGAAATTGAGTCTTCTGTCGATTTTAAAGAAATCATCTATGTAGAGGGAGTGTCATCGCATTTATTCACTCAGGCTTGTTCTATAAGATAGTTGAGTTCAGAGTTCAGCAATGTATTGGTGATTTACTGATGAGTCCTATGGCGTGACGAAATAGGACTGTCTGGTGTTGCATTAGGAATGCTTTGTTTTTGGGCTCCTATTCATAGTATAGTTCCCAGGATTGAATACCATACACTTCTGCCTCACAAGATGAATGTATACATTCTATATTCATCAAAGTGTTGAAATATTTATTTTTGATCCAGTTCTGACTTGATCATATAAAGTACCTCTGTTAGAAGTATCAGAACTGTTCTCATTCTATACTGCTAAAGCAATCATATAACAGTTTTTGTTGTGAGAAGTATCGAACAGAACATTAGCATATTCATTTCTGTGATTGAAATCTGAGTTATTGACAAATTTGTTTTCAACGACATCATGAATATATTCAATATAATTATATATCTTTCCACCCTATATTATCATTCAATACATAATAATAATTCATCCTCTTCTATTAAAGATCCTCTTCTTTGAATTTGCTTTCATTTCTATTTTCATAATTCAAAATAACCTTTTCTTGATTTCATTACTTATAGAGTTTATGTGATACATGGTTCAAACAAATCGCAACATTATCCATTGCATATCAAGGACACCTGCTTTAGAGACCAGCTGACAGTGGTAGTGTTATCATATCAGTGGAAGTCAGATTTGTTAATTAGCAGTGACTCCATCATGAATAATTTCATGAAACTGCTGATATGCACTTTATTTGAGGATTAGCAAATTGAAATGCGAAAGAAGCACGGAGAATTTACGTTTACGTATATGAAACTGGGAGTTTTTTAAAAATGCAGGTGGTAGAAGACCACAAAATGTTACAACGCCTGAAATAAAATAAGCTATACTTAAGATAGAAGATAATATTTCAAATAGTACCCATATCACATACAGCTGGTCCAAGCTCTACTGCCTCAGGATTTTCACCCAAGTTTGATGTTTTGCAGGTGGTTGAATCATACAATGACAAAAAAAAGTAATTTTTCAACAAATGTTTCATTTACGGAAAAAGCAGATTTCTCAAGAGATGCTATTGTGAACTTCCACAAATGACCTTTTTTGGGCAGACGGAAATTCCCACAACGTTATTCGAAAAAGTCATCAGCAACAATTTCCTCTGAACGTTTGGGTAGAAATGAATGGTGACCACCTGTTTGGCCCATTTTTTCTATCAGCAAAATCAACAGGTGAATCCTACACTGACTTTCTGCGAGATCATTTATCCATTTTGTTGAAAGAAATGCTGGTACTTGTAATAGGCAACATGTGGTTTATACACGACAGGGGTCTAGTGCATATCAGTGTTTTTGCTCGTCAGCATCTCGACATCACCTAGCCTAATCGCTGGATTGGACGTGCAAGACCCCAAAATTGGACAGCTCGCAGTCCTGATACGAATCCTCTAGATTTGTATCAATGGGGTCATTTGAAGTCTCTTGTTTATGAAACTCCTGTACTAGATGTGAATGACTTGAAGAATCGAATAATTGACAATTGCAAGCCGTGCATCCTGTTATAGACGTCTTCCATATATGAACCATCGAAAGAGCTGGGAAAGTAGGGCAGTTCGTCAGATTTATATAAAAAAATCGCTCATCAGAAATATTCCTCAGATTAAGGTATAGTGACTTTGTGGCATAAACTTCCTGAGAACATTTTACCAAATGAATTCAAGTCCAATGTAAATCGCTACTTTCGCACATAAACCGCTTCTAGAGCGCCTTATTTATTCATTTTTATTTTATTTATTATCAAATATTTCACTTGTTGAAAGGTACAATGGAAAAAAGATGAAAAAACATATCTTTCAATATACAATAACAAGGAAAACGTCAGCTTAAAAAAAGAAAAAAAACTATAGGTATTTACAAATTTGCCAAATGAACAAGAAACACAAGTAACATGGAGAGGGATAAAATCATCGATGAAATTCCTCCAAGGAGTTTTCAATCTTGATTCAAAAATATTTAT
>WOGO01003204.1:0-14649 GCA_015342085.1 Leptinotarsa defecta | reverse complement strand
AACTATTGCAAAATAATGGATATTAGCAGAGATTGAAAAGATAAAAGCAATTTAAGTTTAAAAAAAGTAGTGAAATTTAATCGTCCGAGTCGTAACTTTCAAATTCATCTTCTTGTTCTTCTTCTTGATCTTCTTGTTCTTCTTCATAGTGAGTCCATGTAAACTGCGTTAATAGCGATGTAACGCATGTTGCCTCGTTGGAATCAAACGGATCCTCATTAGATCACGACCGGCCTTGACAATGTGTGCATGCCAGAGAACAAGTAGTCCGGCATTTTTGCAACCACATTTAGCACTGCACCCCTTTTGCAGTTGCAAAAAATTGTGTTAAGCAGTTTTTCCGGCGTAGGTGGAAATGCAGTTTGGACTGGTTCTAATGAATTGTTGACCAACTTCCAATCCCAGTCTGTAGGGTCTAGTTGATAACCAAGCCACAAAGAACTTGGTAATATACCAGAAAAAGATGTTGATGAGCTGCAACTTAGGTTGGAGGAAGACAAGGCAATTGTACTTGTTTTTTACTTTTGGTAGTTTTAACGAAACATGCATATCTATATACTTATCTAAACAGGTAGTTTTTTAGGAGTACATAGAAAGTAGAAAGCGAATGCAGTTAGTGATAATTTGTTGTCGAGTTGAATAACTATTTTAAAAAACTTCAGCATATTGAACTGAATTTTGTTTTTCAAACATTTTGAAAACTATTATTTTACCCCTCCTGTAAAATGCAGATGTCGTATCACAGCCAGTTATTACGTGTAAAATTAGTACATGATTTTGACACTTTGCAAAAGTTGATAAACTTTTTGATAAATATTTTTTCGATTGATGTAGAGCTTTTCCTGGTTTTAAGAAGAAAATAGTTTTTTCAGTTGTAATTCGATCATCAATACTTCAGCATCATTATCAGCTTGTTTTACCAATATATTTTCAGCAGTAAATGTTTCTTTCAACATTGAAATGAACCAATACTTGTGAATATTTGTCAGAAATTTTTGTTGACTGGTTGGAACTGTCATATTTTCATCAAATAAAATATGAATTGATGTAGATTTTGCTAAAGTTCGATGACGTTGTTCTGCAGCTTTGGTATTTCTTGTGCAATCATCATAGCCATCAACTACGACAGTAACTTTGGAACCAAAATGTTGACGTACATACTGTACGTATATATCTAAGATAACGTTAAATGTTTCTTGGCTATCCCACTTCGTCAATGATGAATGTCACATTTGTGTTGTTAATATCCAAATCTACGTTTTCGAAACAATCGTGAAAAGCAGACTTCTGTATCTTACACATCCCGATGTCATCAAACAACGATGAAAGATAGGGAGATAATTCATATACAATAACCGATAGAAAAATATTTCACCATATATTACAACTACAAAGATGTATATACGTGGCTTACTCATGCATATAATGACGATCACAACTTTTACAACTTTTTGAATCGTTATATCCCAAAAACGGTGGCTCGTAGGAAAAAAAGTATGACACATTTTTTGTAGGTAATTTTATGATCTACAATTTTTCTCTGAACCATGTTTATGATAAAACTTACCGTTCTGCTGAAAATCGCGAAAAACAAATTTTTTTCACCTTTGACTTCGAATAATTTTTTTTCCATACAGGGGAAAGATGGAGAATTTTCATATTTTATTTTTAATCATATTGTAAATAATCCTACTGATTTTCAGCTTGGTGGGAATTTAGGTAGCTTAACAATTATTTTTTGGTCTAATTGGACCGGACTGCGTACTTCAAGAGACCACTTTTCGCGATTCTTTGAAATAGAACAGCTTAAAGTGATATTGCAATAACAGTACAATCTACCGTAATAAATCTTCCACTTTTGAAACAATTTAATTTCGCGAATCATATGTCATCTGCTTAGAGCACATTGTCATCGACGACTTTTTTTGTCTTATCTCGCTTGACTGGCTTCAGATGTAATAAAGTGACTGGTTTTATAGCAGTCATCAAAATATATGATTCTTTTGACCTGCTGGAACCATAAAAAATATTCATTCGGTGCATTCCTGCCGGTAGATATTTTTCCGTTACTTGAAATATATACGTTTCGGCAACTAAGTTGACATCGTCTGAAATGGATGACTTATAGTGTTACTTCTTTGAATGACATGAAGCATGTAGCTTCAAAGATGTTTTGGCGTGAAAGTACAGATAGTGTCTTTATCATTTTTCCGTTAGTCGTTAAATAACTGCAATTTTTATTTGTTTCCAGATAAAGTATTTGCGAAGGTGTGACGGGTTTGGTTTTTATCATTTTCCCTTTTGAACAGCGGTTTCGTGTTCACCGACGCGTGAGTCTTCTAGGAATGATATGATAATTCATTTTCGGTGTCTGTTGATATCTATGTTTGCCCATATCAACGTTTGGCTGATAAAAATATACAGTTTCTACTATTAATAAGATTTACTTTTTTTAAATAAGCATGATCATAGTAAGTGAAAATCACCAAGAGGATATATTCATTTGATGATCAAATCAAATCAAATCAAAATGTACTTTATTGTCGAAGATGAAATCTCATTGACAAAGTGTTACTTACTATTCTAAGAAATATAAGATACACAACTTGAAAGATAAAATGTCGTTGTCAAAGTGTTATTATTTTGAAGAATATAACTTATACAAATTGAAGGTAATATTTGAACATTTGGTGATTTCAGCATATTGGGGTGGAAAACTAGTCAGAATGTAATATTATATATGCTACATATTGAAATAAATAATAATAATGAATATTCTCATGCAACACATAAATATAAGTATGAGAATTTAAAAACTATACCTAAAGCATAAAAATATAAAAGTGAATGCATAGAAAATAACAGTAAGTATCAACTTCGTAAACATTTTCAACTATACAGTTCAGAGCTGAATGTTAACATCAAACAAAAAGTTAAAAAAGTCACATAGTTTAAATACCAGTAGGTACCTACTGAAACACAATAATTAAAATTAATCGTTTATATAATTTAACCCTATTGATGGATTAAAAAACTCGCATTCATTGTATTATGAGCGAGATTGATAATATTTACATGAAATAATGAAACTACAGAATACAGCAAGGCGCCATGATATCTTGAACGCCAATCATAACGAATTACGTCACGTTATGGTAAACAAACGAATACGACATCTTGTAAAATACAACAGAAACATTTGAAGCTAGTTACTTCTGATTTTCTTCACGACTCAGTATTGTTTACACCGACTGTTCTCTTTTTTTTTGAGGACTCAGAGCGGTGCCTCTGTGAAAGTAGCGGTTCACGCTGTATTCGATCGCTAGAGATTAAATCTATTTAGAAAAACGTTCTCAGGAAGTTCATTTCACATAAACGCAGTTCTCCAGATGAAAAAGTTCTTAAAGAATGAAGTTTGAGGTGAACTGAGTTGAACCTCAAAACGATGAGCTGCCAAAGTTCGTCGTGGAAATAACTATAGAAGAGAGACAAATTTCCAACCTTTCTTCGATGTTCCAGGCTATCAAGGTTGCATGTGGTATTCGCGTCTCCAATCAGGCGGATGGCTCTTTTCTGGATGGAATCCAGCAACTTCAGGGTATGCCCAGGGGCGGAACTCCATACATGGAAACAATACTCCAAAGAAGGTCAGATCTGAGATTTATAAAGCATCAAAAGTTGCTGAGGTGTGTAGAGTTTTCTGGTTCGGAACAGTGTTACAAGCTTTTGAGAAGCAGCCTTGGCAATTCCAGCGACATGATTGTTCCAAGACATATTGGTGTCCATTTCAACACCCAACAAAATTATCGAAGCAGAAAGCGGAATTGTCTGACCTGACATTATAATATCCAGTTCGGAGGTATTTATCTTCTTGGAGAAAACCGATGCCTAGGTTTATTTGGCAGGACGAAAGATACAAGAGATGAAACCTAACCTCAAAAATATTTGTTCATTATTCAATCGTCGACTGAGATAATACTGGTTCATAGTCTCCAAATTTTGCTGAATACTAACGCCAAAGTGATATTCACAAAAATAAAGCTGGGTGCTAGGCAGTATTCCCTTTAAATTCAGTCTTTCAAGTTTGAACCACTCATTTTGTGATTTTTTTTGTACGGAACGAACACAAATAACTTGTTTCGACTTTTCATTAATGTATAAGTACACCAACGTACTTTACACTACCGACACACTTTTCAATTCTCATTCAATTATAGTAATCAGCAAATTTATGGATGAGCTTTCAATATTCACATGCAGTCTACTCTAACGTGACGTCACAAGCGACGCCATGACACTTTGAAGTGTTTTGGACCGAATTTGAAATGGATAAATTGAAGTGTATTTATTTCATGCTAAACTTTTTTATTTTTTGCGGAAATGTGATATACGTTGTAATTTTATAATATTTTCAAGTGGACTTAATCTCCAGCGATTCGCACAGGCATCGCTCTCAGAGCCCCTTAAGGATTTTTTCTATAGAACTTATAGTGTTTTGTCTTTGAATACAATTGTGTTTCAAAACCTGTTATTATGCTTATTCTTATGTTCAACCGAATATGAATAAACATATGAAATTATCACAAACAAAGCAAGGTTTCGACAAGGTTTATAAACAGCTTTGCTGACACTCCGCCCATTCACCTCAATATTTTTTTGTATATTCTGTATAAAAGTTGTCATTTGTAATATTGATCTCTTGATTGATGAAAACAAATTGTCAAGTCCAAGATTTTATTTCAAAGTGGACCAATGGAGCACGAATCGAACAATATCTCTTTACGAAACCCTGTTACTAATATACAGGGTGTTTATTAAACATACGATAAAATGTACATAAAAAAGGTGATTCATAATAAATATTTTGAGAAACACTTCAAAATATGGTTCATTTACACAGAAATTAAATTACACTGTAACAAGTCTAGTCCAATCTTCATATTCACTTGATATTTTCGTAATTCTTATTCCATATTTACTGGTTTTCAAGACTATTATCATTAAGTTTATCTTTAAAAAAGTGTGGAATTTCTCATAAAGGGTGAAATATTCTCTGTTTAATAAAGAAAAACAGCTTATGACTTTGAAGATTCTCAAATGTTCATTTGATTTGGTCGTTCAATTCATTATATATTTCGTCTTATATACAGAAGTAAAATTATCATAATTAATCCGAGCTTGGCTGAAAAAATGAACAATTTTTTTCTATTCTTCCCACTATTACATCCGTATTCGAAAAAAAAAATGTACAGAAAATTTTTAAAATATAAAAGAAAACTTTCATTTGATTTTTATTGAAGAAAAATACTTTTATTAAAACAACGATAAAAATTAAATAAAAACAACAATATTTATTCCATTTTTTTCTTCGTAACTTTCCGGAAAGTTGTTTTCTGACAGCAGTCATTATTGAGCAGTGAATTCAGTACGAAAAATGTAACGATTGGTGTCAGACAAATGGGATAGGAGGACTAAGATTTTTGTGAACAATAAGAAATAATTGTGAAATTCATGTTACCCAACAAGGAAATCTTGTTAGCTGTTGGATGTTGTAATAAAATTAAAGAGAATACAGAGAACCAATGCAATTGGGTAGTTATTGAGGTATTCCTGGTTTTTTCACAAACCACATTTGTAGATAGCATGTTATTGAAAATTTTCAATAAAAATTTATATGAATATACTTTTGCTGCAGGTTTTTCCGGGTTTTCCTGCAGCTGAAAAAGCAAATGCGCCACTGGAATCAAAATGAAGTCGCCCCGGAGCGCCAATTGATTTTTATTGTTGTATTTATTTTATTTTTATCGTTGTTTTAACACATTGTAATAATTTTATGAATATACTTTTGATAGAATTTCCATAAGTGATACATATTCATAGATATGGATTGATCATAACTTTTTCGTTAACCATTGTTGCATCATCGTCCATAAGTATGTACTTCCATCATTCAAACTGCCATCATAACTAGAATATATATCCAATTGAATAAATCAAATTATTGTTCTCGACGACAAAAAATTTCGAAATATCAACGGAGTGGCGATCACTTTGAAGGTCTGCCTTTTCTATCTATTACAGTATGATGCATTGCTTGATTTTAATAATGTATATTTCAGTGTACTCGCATAGAATTTTTCTCTTCTACCTATATATCACTCGACTTCTTCTGAAATATTACTGTTCCCCTAATGAAACCTGAAATACTGTATAAGGTCACATTCGAATAAATCTTGCTGTATTGCGAGCGTTTGTTACGGGAAGTTGTTCAATCAATTCTCCAGATGTCAGATATATTATTCATATCTCGGTTACGTCGAAATGTGTATTTCTACTACGTACACAATGTAGACCAATTATACGCATCCAGGAGTAACATTTCATGTTGTTTCAACACACATCATTATAAAAACGATTGGATGAATGTGGCAAGATAGTATTACTTGCGATTCAACATACTTGAACTGTCACAGGACTGTTCACATCAATTCTGTAATAACTTTTTTTTCTAAGAAAGTCGGATGTTCAAGTGACTGGGCAGTAGCCATCCAACACCAATGATCTGATTTCGAAATCCTTCGAAACCACAGGTTATTTCATACTTCACTGATAGGCTTCAGTATGTTATATTCAATGGCTTCAAGTCTGTGGAATATGCAGCTACCTCGTGTGTCCCACAAGGAAGCAACCTAGGTCCACTTCTTTTTAACCCCTTCATAAACGACAAAGTTGAGGTCATTGACATCAATTGTTTGATATTTGCAAATTACCTGAAATTATATTGTGATATCAATGGCTTCAACTCTCCCTCAATCTGAAACGTGTTGACCAATGGTGTTTTCGCAACAATCTTCCGTTAAACGCGAGTAAATGTAATGTAATGACGTACACACTAAAAAATCGTTCATTTTGAAATCAATATTTAATAAATGATAGTCCACTTCAACGGCCTCTCACATGATACTTCGATGAGAATTAAGGTCAGCTGCCAACTGGCCCAGAGCCCATTCAGCGAACACACGTCGATGTCTATGGTCGTTTACCTTTAGTTCCTAGGTTAGTTGAGTTTTGTACGGGTGCAGGCCCAAGTCACGACGCATAATTAGCCAAGTTTTGGCCTGCGAAAGGTCTAGTTCGTGTGAGCGACATTAAATCGACTGCCTCGGATTCTACCTGCACACTTTCACAGACAGCGCCATTGTTTTTGGTAGAATCAGTAGACTCAAATTCATCCACTATGGGCGAAGCGCCCGGTACTTTGCCTGAACATTTGCTCATCAGAACTATGAATGAGAACTTACGAAAACGAAAACTGCAGTTAAACACAAACAAGACAGAAACATGCCGATTTAATTTGAATAACAAAATAACAACGGCTTCTCGACAAGATTCAGAGTCTTGGTGTCAAAGTAGGTAGACAGAAAACAGTAATATTCGAAAAACATCTAAAAGAACCAACTATCAAGGCAAATCAATCAAATAATTTATCATTCATAAGGCTTGCAAGACCATGTATCGAATTTATCGATATACCTGATATGGTATGACCATGGCGGTATGACATGCACGCACAGATGTTTGTCTAGCAGATGTTTTTCTTTCATTCAGCAGTATTTTGTGCTGGTCTATGAGAGGCGTCTAAAACAGCGCCTAATTCTAGTCAAAATAGCTCTAAACCTGTAGAAAAATACTGAATCCAAGCCTCAAGAAATATCAACTTGTGAGGGGTGGTAGTATTTTTTTAGTACCAATTCCCAACACCATACTTTTTTTCAACACTTCGACACGTTAAATATTAACCTTCCTCTTGAAGATGATTACTTGGTGATCCAAACACGTGTCGAGGTGTTGAAAATAATGGTTTGTTCTTGTGATAAAACTCTAGTAATATTCATCACTATACCGAAGGTTCCAAACAGTGCATCACAACGATTTCCAAGTTGGATTATTCGTTCCTGAATTTCAGTAAGCCACAGCTTTAGGGGGTTTCCAACTGCAATAAATCAATTTGTCCATTACCTATTGTTTTTCCTGGCAATATATTTTGAAATCATGGCATATTTCCTTTGCCTCACGAAACAATTCTATTTATACCGTCAAATTCCCTACCAGATCTTCATCAAGAATCTAGTTTTCAATCAACCAAACTTAAACAGAAGGGTGAACAGATCCATGTTACTGAAGTATTTAATACTGTTTCTACTCAACGAAATGCTGGAGGCACAAAAAGCGATAATGGCAAGTCGCAACTACACTGTGGCTGTGCCGCTGATTTACAAAATTCATCTACACATGACGTAACGGGACTAAACATTGCTAATAGCTACAGGGGTTGTTATGGAAAACGTTGAGCTTGGATTATTAGCACGATCATGTCGAAATGTATGTATCTAGGAGTGTAAATACGAGTCATAAGCTTTTGATTAGAGTTTTCTTAGCTGAAGTTGAAGTTCTGAGAAGTTACACTAAACCGCAGCAGGGTTTTGTTTCAGAATGAGTGGGTGATTATGAAAGATTTAAAGAATTCAGTTTGTGATTCTTCAATTTCTCTATTCACTTCAGCTCCATTATCCAAAAATAAACTGACATCACTTTTAGACCGAAAACGCTAGTCCAAAGATCCAACAGGTTTTTCAAACTAAATTCTTCACTTTGAAAACGGGTTTGGCTTGTGTCAGTTTTTCCACTAATTGTGAATTGTATTCACAGAATTCATTTCGATTTCGTAAACTTTCATTCAAAGTAATTATCCATTCGTACAGTTTTAATTAACAGATTAATTAGAAGAGATATGAAGTATGGTTTGCTAGATTCCAATGTGATATGAATTCATAAAAATCCTAAGAATTTCTTGGCCTGTAGTGTTCCTCTCAAAATGTAAATATTCAGTAACTTTTCCATGGGACATTTCTAGTGAGAACAATGTTTTCCGTTGACTTCGAACAATATTTTTATCTTTAATCAACCTTGCCTATTAAAATGGTTTATTGAAGTTCATACGCTCGCACCTTGGTTAATTACATCATGCTGGAGTTGTTTGTCCTTCTCCACTAGATGATGTTTCATTTATTACGGCAATAAAATTACACATAAAATGCCGAATAACAAGTTATTTGCAGGAGGTTATAAAATTAACACGTTTTATAGATCCACCACACTCCCCTTTTCAAGTATAGGTATATATTATGGGTAATTTGCTGGTACACGATTTGATATTTGCAAGAGAAAACTAATACAAGGTTGGTCAAATATTGTGCAATATATGGATACATAGATAATGATCGAAATTGAAAACAAATCACTGCTACTGAGCAAACAGTATAGATCAAATTTCTTCTCTAAGTGAAAATTTTATTCAAGGCAACCTGTCGTAACACATTTTCTTGATGAAAGGTCGGCATGAGTGGATATAAAATCAGTATCTGCAACAGAAGAAACTGAAAATATAAAAAAGACCTGGACTGGGCGAAATAACAAAAATAATAAAATATGGAAAATAATAAACATCAAATACAGTTTTTATGGATTTCAAACAAGTGGAATGAAGAAACAAAGTGAAGGAACTGGGAAGTGGAAATGACATTAAGATTTTGTGACCTACTTTTTTTTGAGAGTCAATAGGAGTATTTGATAATTTTTTAACATTTTAACAAAACAAAAGCACTACAGAAAAATTCTAAAAGGCGCTCTAGGATCAGTACCTGTGCGAAAGTAGCGAATCACATCAGATTTGAATCGCTGGAGATTCTCAGGAAGTTCATTCCACATAAATAAAGTTTTCCAAATGAAACAGTGAATTTTGAGGTGTACTGAGTTGAGCCTCAAAAAGATGAGCAGCAACAGTCTGTTGCTTATTTCTGATGTGTACTACTCTTATTGGGATTGAATGTTCCAAGTTACTTCAACACTTTTCCAATAATTGTATCGAAGCAAAAAGCGAAATTGTCTGTCCTTACTGTCTCATTACCGATGCAAGGGTTTTTGTGGCATTGAATTGAAACTGGTTAATTTTACCCCAATTCGAAATCACTTCTAGTTTCTCATTAAGATATGCAACCTCCTGTTGCAGGTGAAGATGTGTATCCGCATCCGATTTCCTGCAATGCAAATGGATTCACCAGACAAGTGTGCTGTCGTCAGCAACGTAATATATTGGATTCTTGGTTTTTCCCAAGGGGACGTTCATATACAATAGAGGGTTGTAGACAATATGAATCACTTGAGAACATCAGCATTGATGGTAGCTGGAGAGCGATACCCAAAAATGATCCCACAAGCCATAGTATCGAAGTTTGGCCAGCAATTCCTCATGCCAAACACGATCAAAGGCCTTAGAAATATCAAGCGCAACAGCTCTTGATTCTTCATGTTTCTTAATTGCGTTATTCCAAATATGTATGACATACAATAGAAGGTCGCATGTTGATCTATGTTTCCGAAAGCCATATAGATGATCGCTCAAGATGTTGAAGCCTTCCAAATATTTCAGGATATTTTCGTACCTCTCTATGTTTTTGATACCACTGATGGTAAAGCGAACAGCTCTATAGTTATTTGGGATTTTTTTCTTGCCTTTTTTACAAATAGGCTGAACGCGACCAATCTTTCAATAAGAAGGAAAACCCCTTTATTTTAAGACAGGCTGAAAAGTCTACAAAATACTGGTATAGCATATAATAAAAATACTCAGTCAATACCATACATGCGAACAACTCTGGGTTTCGATACAGGTTGGCAGCAAAAAAATAGCAATGGGAGTGATTCACCGGCCACCTCAGCTTGACGCTAATACGTTTGTAGACGATTTCGAAAACACAATATCTCAAATCATGCTTGCTTACAGCAAGCATGATTTGAGACAAGCCTCGGTGACTTGAATATCAACTTAATGAACTCCGATAATACGTCTCAAAACTTTACGAACACCTTAGAGGGAATAGGATTTAAATAGATAATACAAGAACCTACTCGTATCAACTCCAATTCAATCTCATTGATAGATGTCATCATTCTAAACGAAGGTTTGCAACCAAACAGGACTAGAGTTTACGACGCCAACATTTCTGATCACTTAATCACTGAATGTTCAATCGATATGCAGTGCGAAAATAAAACGCCAATTATACACACGTTTGTGATTTCTCGCAATTTAGTATCGTCAGCTTTGAAGACGACATCAAAAATCTGTCTTGGAATTCCATTATTGAGGAAAACCATATCGATAAAGAAGTGAGTATAATGAATGAAAATATATTAAAATTATTTAATAAACATGCACCTTTCAAAACCTCAAGATTTGCTCGGCCTCCCAAACCCTGGATCACCCCAAATATCAAGTTTATGATTCACCTTAGGAACAAGGCACTTATAAAATATAAAGCAACTAAAAACAAAGGTCACTGGGAATTCCATAAAAACCTCAGGAATTACATAACAAATGCTATAAAAACAGAAAAGAAAGTTTATCTGGAACAAAAACTTGAAAATGCAACCTCTAAAGAAAACTGGAAAGTTCTTGAAGATCGTTGTACAATGGGAAAGAGAAAACATAAAAATATCGATTTCCACACGACCGCAAACGAAGTTTATAATCATTTTTTGAAAATAAAATCCCCTCTATATTTTCAATGATAATTATGTAACAACTTATCTTTGTGACTTCCAAATATTCATTCTTTAATTTTAGTGTTTTTTTTGTTTATTTTGTATCCCAGGTTCCCGAGGAAGGATCGGGCTCTTTCTAACCATACTATTACTTTGTTGTTAGATTTCATACACATATGGTTAATAAAGGTTACTGTTATTATTATTATATGAAAGCAGGAAGAAGTAAACATATTCAGGATTGAGAGCAGAATCATGAAAAGCACCAGAATATTGATTCTTTACATGATTCATGATTTATGGTTTCATTATCCATAACGCATTTTAGCATGCGTTATGAAAAATATAACTGATTCTTGTTAGGGTGGTGGTCGCACCAACAGTCATTTGCATATGTAGAGTATTGATAAATATAAATATGAAGCAAATATCTAGTAATGCTAAGTAGAATCTGAGGAAAAGTTAGTTATAGAAGTGACAAAGAAAACGAGAAACTAGAAATTTTGTACGACTGATCAGCGCATAGTGAGCCTAATAGTTGCAATGAATAAACTGCCTAAATATAGATACTAGACGGAATGAAATGTGTTGAGTTCTATATTGACAAAAGCGCAATGTACAAGAAAAAAAAGTTAGAAACGTTCAACAAAATTGCAAATTTCAGCTCAGGCCTCAAAAACTCGGTCTATGACTACTTACCTGACTACTTACCTGTCTGAACATGACGAGCATTGACAAACCATGGAAAAGTTGCAGAAAAAATCACGCGAAATTTTTATCACACTGCACCCATTGAAATCATGTAAATCAACAATTCCTTGTAACTGCTACATAATATGATATATTAGTGAGGCAGAGTCAGATTTAACGGTGACGTTATCACTTTTCAAAAATATCGTATTACGATTTTTTTCACCCAACCTCAATAACGTTCACAGGCAATAGAGGCAAGGTCAAACGAGCATGAAAACTTTACATGCATGCCTTTGGTGTTAGATGTGGTCTTTCACTCAACCAGATGTTTCTGATTTGTGACATTTCTACGAATATCGTGTTCCAGATGAGCCCATTAATTGGAGTGAATACTAGAATGATGTATGGCTTTTTGAATGGAGGTGTAATGAATTTGACGCTCCTTATAAGTCAAACATTCGAACATCATTTGGGTAGATCGAAGATTATTCATTTATAGTGAGATAGTGAGATATACTACTATGTCAATAAAGTACTGGGATTTAGTCAGTTAAACGCAAAATATATGTTATTTATCCAAATGTATCGTATCGCCTTCCAAGTATGAAGGGCAAAAGTAAAAAAAAACCGTCTCTTATGGGGGGAAGCTTGAAAAAGTGTCCAAATTTCAGTAGTAAATAACAGTTCAAAATCACTCCAGAATGGCGCACAGGGTATGATATCAATTAAGCAGTTGTTATCTATAAAAGCGAATTGAAACTTTTTATGTTTCTTACCACTTTTATTTGTAACTAACATTACTGCAGGTTCGTCCTAGAAGGACTCCTAACTCATACATCAAACTTCAAACTTATACAATAAACTTTTATTGTATAAGTTTGAAAATATCCTTATAGGACATTAAACTTTCAATGTATAAGTAAGAAAATATCCTTATAGGATATAGGACATAAAACTTTCAATGTATAAGTTTGAAAATATCCTTATAGAACGAAACTGCAGTAACGTCAGTTACAAATAATGGTAGTAAAAAACATAGAAAGTTTAATTTCTCTCTTCTTCATCATGATTTCCTACCACGTAGTAACGGTTATATCCATCCATTTTTCAGTTGTTATCTGATTGAAAAATGCTGAGTTGGTAAATTTAATATATTTAATGACTAGAGAAATTAGTGACAGTGTAATATACAAGACCTCACATGTTTACGTAGTCTAAACTAATTTCGTCAATATAACATGAAATTATTGCCGTGGTAAAACGTGGAGACTTCGATTGAAGTTCATCATCAGCTATAGGTAAATAATACTTTTTGTGATTTTGTAGTTCTTACTGTTATAATATACCTCAATCAGTATTTTCAGATGATCTGCCAGCAGACACCGAAGAAGGCATATTATGTGAATTATTTTAAGTGAAGTATTTCAAGAGTGTATAAATTCACGACCCGCTTGCAAATGATAATCCGTTGCTTAATGATAATCTTGACTACTCTGTTATCATTTCTGAACAGCAAATTTCTGAAGCAACTAATGATATAAACATACGGAAGTGTCCTGGTTTGAATGGTATACCAGGGATATTTATAAAAAATGTAGAGACAACTTGATACCGCAACCCCATTTAGAAAAACCAATTCAGGAAAAAAACTCTCCTTTATGCAAAATTGTCAGATCCTTCAATACACGTTGCAATGATATTGAAGAACTGAGGTTGCCTTTCCTTGGATTCAAAAAGTATGTGGAATCTATTCTTAGTTATAATTAGTTATCGGTTCTTCATATACTGTTTATTTAAATTTTTGTCAATATTCATTACTATATAGAGTAATGTACTTAGCATTTATATTTTGTTTACTCACTATCTTTTATATGTGAAACGAGGATATTTCTTGGATTTATTCTGTTTGCATCCCTATTAGTGCAATAAATAAATAAATACATTCTAATAAATTGTAGGCAATATATTTTCCATTAATTATTTGCATTAATTTTTACATATTTTCCAAAACTGACATTTATGAAATCAACTTTAATTATTTTGCTTTTTAAGAACTTTTGTTCTCTACTTTTCCAACTGTAATTCGCGCATTTCATTTATGTATCACTTGCTAAGTGTTATATTAATCAATTAATATGGGAGCCCTAGCGGGGATTTCGGGATTTACTATAGCGCGGCTGATTAATATACAGGGAGATACCTTGTACGCGGTTAAGTACCTCCACTAAATATGAGCCCCATATATATCGCCACCCGTGAAGGATACAGGATCAGATTAGTAAAAGAAATTGATCATCAGAAATTCTCGAGCGCGTCAGATTAAGGTAGGGTGAGTTAATTACATGCTAAAAA
>WOGO01003203.1:0-14649 GCA_015342085.1 Leptinotarsa defecta | reverse complement strand
AAATAAACATAAGTTTCTGATCTGTCAAATAAGTGCATGTGGGATATCATTATTTTCCTAAATCGATATATATTTTTTTTGTATGGCGTACGTCTAATTATTTTTAATCCCTATTAATTAATTTACGTGTTTTCTGATTATTTATTTTTGTTGATGTTGAACATTATAGTGTAACAGCTATTATGAAGAATATACTCGACTTGTTTGGAACTTATACAAAGGCTTTCGATAGTGTATTAGCTTGTCCTGGATATGTAGAATATTTCTAAACAAAACAGATCTAGAAACATTCTGAATATATTTAATAATAACGGATTCCAAAGTTCTTGGAATGAGCATTATATTCTGAAATATTCATGTGAATTATGAATATATTCTTGATGATTTTAGTGTCCCTGGTAATATTATGGTGATACAATGAAACTAGGCCTAGAGAGACATGGATATCAGTTCTGTCAAACATAAATTGATATTTATTGAAGATATTTGAGTGTAGTGATATATTATTTTCATTCAGTCTTCAGAGATATAATAAAATATTTAACAGTCTTATCATCTTAAATAAATTTTAAGAGGGCTAAGACTAATTATGCTAATCAAAAAGCAATATTTATGTATTTTTAACATACATTATGTTTGCTGGTAATGGTTTTTTATTTATAATGTTTTTCTAATTGAATAAAAAGTCATATGTATTTATCTCTGTTCCATTTTATATTCCTTCTAGCAGCCACTCCAAGAAATTATATGTACTATGTATGTGCCGTAGGTACACCTAACTGCTTATAAAAAGTAAGAATATGTTGATGCAAAAAGAAAGCATAAACATCATCTCCAAATAGGAGATATAGTAATTTGTAAGCAGGTGAAGAGACATAATTTAACTTTTTACTGTGACCCAAAAATCTCGGGAAATTGTGAAAATTAGTTGCACAAAAATTTAGCAAAATAGAGATAATTAATTAAATGAGAAGTTTTTCAAAAAGTTGATGTACTTGGCAATTCAAAATGCTTATTCTGAACAAAAATAGCAGCAAACTTAATCAAAGAGGGAAAACTAGTCAGAAAGAGATGCTGAAAATTAGGCCAGAAAATCAAATTTCCAGTATATGTTGATCTACTCAGATATCTAGCTCATTTGTTCGATGTTACTCCCAATGACCTAGAAATACTTTTTGACAATGATGAGATGTAGCAACTCTCTGGAGAAGAGGCTTCAGCCGTTGATGATATCGATATGTACAGAATTTCATTTTACGACATAACAGATTCAACAAATCTGGACTGCTGTTTTCAATATAATAACGTAATAAAACATACATGTAAATAAATATTTATTTAGATAATCAACGGATATTGAAAATATTTGAATTTGGAAACTGTAGGGCGACAGCCATCTTGGTTTCGAACAGGTTGGAGCCTTTGGACTGATGTTTGCCAGTATGATTCATAGTTTCCCTGACTAATGGGTTTTCATGAGTTTCTGTATAATCAAAAACTCGCTGATATCTCGACTGAATGGACAGCCGAATGGAAGGTAGCTGCAAATCTCTGCGGATGGCTTCATTCCGCACGAACCAAGGAGCATTCACAGTCATCCTTATTAACTTGTTTTGCATTCTCTCCAGAGTGGAGATGTATGTAGCCGCTTGTCCCCAGACGCCTGAAGTATACACGATGACAGGCTTGAATATCGTGTTATAGATGGTAATCTTGTTTTTGAGACTAAATTTGGATTTCCTTTTTTGTGATATTGGTGATTTATTTATAATAATTATAATTAATTAATTATAATTATAGTAATATTATAATTTCCTGTTGATCAGAAGGTACAGTCTAACTATCCGACCCTTGATCTTTGATTTAACGCACATGACTTGCGGGTTCCAAGTGAGCCTACTGTCTATTAGAAGATCGAGGTATTTTACCCGCGCTTGCCAGTCAATCTCCCTTCCAGAGATTATCACTTTTCTGGCCGGAGAAGATTTCAATCTTCCCATGGTTATCGCCTGAGTCTTGACCGGGTTCACTCGGATCTTCCAATCTAGGTATCAGCGCTCGAGGTCGTCTAATGCACGTTGTATGTAGACGACGCCGACCTCCCGACCCATGGAAGACGAGAGGAGAGCCGTGTCATCGGCGTACAGAGATATCTTCACATGCTCTGGCCTCTGAAAGTCCCTGTTTTAAAGTGAATACAACGTCGGAGAGAGCACATCCCCCTTTGGCACTCCAGTGAGGATCTCTCTGTTGTCAGACAAAAAGCTCTCTACTCTAACCTGAAATGTTCTGAACCCAGCTATTTAGCGAAGAGAACCTACTACCCCACTCCATCCACCCCCGCTCTCCGAGTGGTCCTCAACTTGCTGATGGGCACTTCAGCAAGATTGACATCTGACCTCTTTTGGTCGAAAGTCAGCCTTTAGGTGCTTATACTTTCTGATCGGTTAATTGTTATGTCATGGCTATTCCTAACTAAATTTTTGCATGGAGGCTTCCAGAAACTAACCGGCAGCTATCGTTGTTAGCGTGGAGCAATCCTCAGTGAATATAAGGAAAAGTGAATCGCGGTCGAATTGTTCTGCGTTGAACCTACCTGTAAGAGAGTTCATATGATTATTTTATGCTTACCTGAGTCGCCTGACGGCGACTCGTGGGGGTGATCGTTGGTTCTGCTTGGTCGGCCTTGGATGTTTGTCCCTGTCTCGGAATCTTGGGTCATCCATGTTTAACGCATCGTGTAGATCGCGTAGCGCTGGGTTGTTGTGCGATCTGATTCTATGGGACACGCTTTCTGCGTGTTCTCTCACATACACATCTAAATCCCCATTAAGATTTGCAACCTCCTGCTGTCGGTGAAGATGTACATCTGCAGCCGATGTCCTGGAATCCGAATGGAATGAGGAGACAAGGGTGCTGTCGTCAGCAAAGCAATATTTTGGATTCCTGTTTTTTCCAATAAGTCGTTGATATACAATTAAAAGAGGGTTGGAGACAATTTGGATCCCTGGGGAACACTAGCGTTGATGGTTAAAGTATTCGAGAGATGTCCATCGACGGCCACTTGCAGGGAACGTCCTTTCAGGAAGCTGAAGAGCCATACACAAAAATGATCCGACAAGCCATAGCATTGAACTTTGGCTAGCAAACCCTCATGCCACACAAGGTCAAAAGTCTTAGAAATGTCAAGCGCGAGTTCTTGACTCCATGTTTCTCGATTACTTTATTCCAAATATGGGTGACATACGCCTGTTTATCTTTGTTTCCGGAAGCCATATTGATGATCGCTCAAGATGTTAAAGCTTTCCAAATATTTAAGGATAAGGTGGTTTATAGCTTTCTCCATGATTTTTAATACCACTGATAGCAAACCGACTTTACAGGAAGCTGGTCACTTTCACTTTCTAATTTATCACTGTCAGACATATTTTATTTTCAACTATTTAAAAAAAATATTTATTCAGTAAAACACAGATTATGTATACACCTGTATACACTATAGGTATCCGAGCTCAGTATGGCGAGAGAGATAGCGTAACGCCGAACCAGTGGAAAGAGAATCACACAGTCGCTTGCGCATGGCTACCCGTCGCCACGACATGCGTCGCCAGGCCTGCAATCGATTTTACGTTTCACATCAAAAAGTTAAATACAATTATTTCGTTGTTATCATAGTTGATAGTTATCAGAGTTTTTTTTGAAATACCAGCAATTGAAATAAACATATTTTCAAATTTCAAGCTTCCGGTCACAGTATTTATACAAGCGGCAACCAATGATTGAACTTGTTCAATTGGGTTCACGTGTTCGCTCTAGTATTCAGGTTTGAAAAATCACATGTTTCTACTTTTCAAGCTCTTCAACTTCTAGGTATAAGCTTATTTTCCTATGATATAGTGTCCCATGTTATGAATTCATATCATAATTTTCTTCACATCAGATTTTCTCACTGTACCTAACAAGCTGATTCCAATAATTATTTTTTCTGGTTTCGCCCCCAAAGATTATAGATGATTTTTTTAGGAATACACGCAGAGAAACAATGCATGGTGCATTATTGGTCCTGCTGATTATTGGCATTCTAGAATACTCTCACGGTCAAGGCGATTCTCTCCGGAGTGCATTAAATGCCATTGACAGACGTCAAAGAAACTTAGCCGACTACGATGAGATCGAATATGGATATACTTTGGAACGTCCAGAAGACCTCGCCTTTCTCAAATCCCCTCCCGGATACGGTTCAGGTAAAATAAATAAAAATAATGAGTATACTCGTCCTTCGGCAATGCTTTTTCAGAAAGGTCCTATGAAAGGCCGCCCATGAATTATCTAGACGAAGAAAACTATGACACGGAAATGAACAAGAGACTATCTTCGGCGTTCCGTGAACGACTGGAAGAAGACAACCAGAAACAATTGGAAGAAATGGGTGAAAATTTCATGTCGAATATGGAGAATAGGGGAAGATATGCTGTTGAGAATGAAGATTATGATGAAATACTTAGGGAATTTTATGACAAGTACCGAAGACCATATGAGAGGACTAAAATGTACCCTTCAAAAGTTGAAAAACGTTACATGTATCCCCGATTTGGATTGGATAGTGTTGGACTGAGAAAGAGAAATATGTTTTCTAATGAAGGATATGATGATTCATATAGGGATGATATTTATGATTCTGAAGAAAATGAAGACTATCCATCAAACTACTTGAGAAAGCGCTACTACCAAAAAGAGAATAACATACATAGACAACTGCAAATGTATCCGTATTCTCAAGCTAAAAGGTTTCCAGTAACCAAACGAAGCAGTGACTATAAGATGTCAGCGATGGAAGCGAATCACGAACATAAGAGATCTACCACGAAGAAACAAACTGATCCCAAAGTTGAGAAAGAACTGAGTAGTATTTTCTCTGGGGCTAACGATAACAAAACTACTGAGAAGCCAATCACTGCGAAGTCCGCTATTTCCCAAAAAGACGTCAAACCTACACAGGCACCAAAAGAAGAAAAGACAAAAAAGACTAAATCCATCAATAAAGAAGAATTCACTCCAGTTGCGCCAGTAAGCGAGAAACCCTTACAAATAAAAAAGAAATCCGTAGATTGGTCAGATTATTTTGGTTTAGACAGGCGTAAGAAGTCGGAGCCGAACAACGACCTAGATAAAGAATGGTTGATGGAAAGATACCACAAGTCAATTGTAATGTCTACCAAAAAAAGAAATGCTGAACTCCCGCTCTCTTCTTTTCGAAACCACGACGAGCCATTGAAAAAAGGAAAGGAAATCAGAAATAACAAAGATATGGAGGATAAGAAAATTGATGACATGGATTCTAGGCTCCAACTAATGGAGGACAAAATTGTAGACGATACATTGAAGTATACTGGAGCTCATCAGGGAGAATCCGATCCACGTGAGATTCAAGAAATCAAAGATAGGATTATTTCTAGACTTGCAGCGGCGTACAGCTTGGAGAAAATGAGAAATGCTTTAGGAGAATATAGATTGAGCGTGGCAAAAGAGAGAGAAAGACTGAAGAATAGACGTCCTGAAATTGAAGAGTACATGATTTCTGAGGAGAAACGAACTTCGGTTCCGAGGAAACAGGTTGTTGATAAAGAAACCGAGGAAACATCAGAGGCTGACAATAATATCAAATGTGCTGATGGAGATGAAGACTGTCATGAGCAAAACTACAAGACTCCGAATGAAGTAATTGAGAGCCATTTTGGAAGTGGTAAGTGTAACAATTCAATCAGTTGGTTTAGTTAACAGAGCATTTTAATTTTTAGAAGAGTGCCCAGTTATCGAGCGTGCTTGCAATGAAGTCGCATCAGTCGTTGGAGAATATGGGCACATTTTCAAAAGCGCATGTAGCATGCACGAGATGTGTCTTCTATGTGTAAGTAATTAAGTACTCTACATCCCATTTTCTTTTACTAACCATATTCACAGACAGTAATGAAAATAATAGTAACAGCACAATACAGAAATAAGTGAACCTAGGAGTCTCGCAAAAGACGAATACTTTTAGTTCAAAAGTTTTATTCCGCATAATTTGAGGAAATTATTAGTGAGGTGGCATTTGATTCGTAGTTGCGAAAGCAAATAGTTTGATAAAAAAAATTCAGTTAAACAAAACAGGGGGTTCGTTTTTTGCGAATATCTGAAAATGTTGTTACAATCAAGCGGTGAAAATGCGGGATAAAAACCAGTTCATTCACACAATCCTCTCTTCGGTCAGTTTAACACATTGAACATTAATATTGAGGAATGAAATATTGGTACTTGTTATTTGAAGCTACTCTTGAAAAGTTTCAGTTAATATTCCTGCGGAAGAAATTTGAAAATTTCAATTTTCCATTTCTGATGAATATTTAAAAATGCAAAAAAATAAAAAAAACAAATAGATTATTGAAAATTTGTTTGCAAATAACCCAAGTATTTACATTTATTGACAAATACTATTACAACATGTAATTTCAATGAATATTTTCGAAAATATTACAGATTTAAAATGCAAGGGCACAGCGGTTGCGACAGTACCGACCAGGGAGCTGGCGGCGGGTGCCTATAAATAGCGCGTCAAAGGCCGCGCTTTGCCCTATAGCACTTTATGCTACTTTGTTGCTGTGAAATTTCGCTAAACACCCAATTGAAACATCTTCACAACACTGTTTTTGCTAGAGTGTGAGCAAACGCGGCACCCAATTGGCACACAGCTTTCTCATGTCCAAATTTTCAGAAACTGTTCGACGATCATTCAGTACCGCTTTGTGGATTTTCTTTGCCGTTTCTGGAGACGTCACCTCATTTGGTCGACCACTGTGATGCTTGTCTTGGCAGCTCGTATGGCTTCGTGTGAACTCCGCTACTGTTGTAAATGAAGGAGTAGACTCACCCAGAGTAGAATCCAGTTCAGGTTTTAAATTGGTTGGCTGATGCCTTTCAATTAAAAGTATTGTACCACATAACGATGACCAATTTTCCCCATTTTCGAAAACGGCCTGGAAGGCAATGAAGCTGCTGACTCTCTTACAAAGGAGGGTGCTGCAAGCGGTTTCATTGGACCAGAACCTGTCATTGGCATCGCTTTGGGCTTTGCCAAACAAACACTTAACACCTAGATGGCAAGAAGAGTTATGGACTTCTGGCAGAATCTTCCAGGAGTGACTCACTCCAAGGCGTTTATTCACCCTTCGAAGCTTGATTCCAAACAGTTGTTGGACTACAGTAGGCATGATCTACGATGTCTAACAGGCCTTCTTACAGGTCACTGTCATTTGAATCATCACACGCAGAAACTTGGACTGTCGGAAGACAGTGTGAGTCGCCTCTGCCTGGAAAATGATGAAACTGTAGAGCATGTACTTTATGCCTGCCCCACTGGGGATCGAATCAGGTTCTTTGAGTTCGGCAGATCGATAATCCCACCATCTGACCTGAAAGACCACTCACCATACAAACTGATCGGCTTTGTTAAGAAGCTGGATTTAAGAAACTGGATAAACCCTTATGGGTAGCGGTTACTCTAGACCTACCTACCTACCCCCCAACAGGATGGATGCAAAGCTGATTGGTCATACAGTTTAAAAGAACGCAATGTCGTAGTTACCAACTGATATTCAGAAAACACTTCAACCCCTGTTTGGGTTACCCTGTATGTAATTCTCCTGAAGTTTTGGTTTCATTCATCTATTTTCTAATATTTCAACCTGAACGAACATGACTTGCCCTCCTCCCTCGGTTGTTCTGGCAGTCAACTCTTGAAAATCTTGTTTTCTGCACACGAGCTCTGGCTACACGTCTACTGCAAACTATTGTCTGTATAATTAGAAAATAAGATCTTTGTGGCCATTTTTGTAATTGCCTTCTCCAAACTGCGCGAATCTCGAGGAAATAAAGACTTTAGTAATTATCACAAACCTTTAATTATTGCTGGAGGCACTCTCCAGTTCCTTGTTGCTTTCGCAATGAATACAGAGCTTTTCCGATGGAAAATACACACAGTTAACGCATATATCTTTGATACGTTGCCTTAGCAGAAGAACGTTTTCGAAGCAATGTAGAGCCCGAGGCTGTTCAAAATATATATGAAACGTTCCTCTGCCTCTTTGACTTGTTTGTTGTAATTGATTATTGCTTTGGGAATTGTTGGTAGCATTGCGGGTAAAGAGCTTTTTCTTCGAAGATGTATTGGTTGTGTTTTTCTGGAACTTCATCTGAAATACTAGAGGAAATCATGCAGGAAAGATGAGGTAACTTTAAAATTCATCATAAGAAAATATTGAACGTATAGAATATCTAGAAGAATTTTTTAACTGATTAATTTTTCTGAAATGTTTAAGCTCTGTTTTGGATTACTGCAAATATCAAATGGAAAATTCATGGAAAAGTTTTGAAAGTTTCATTGTATAAACAGGAGTTTATTCGTAAGTTGGGAAAGAAAAAAAAAATCTCGTCTATCGAAATATTAGTTTAAGTGACCTCAATACAGTAAAACGTGAAATTGTCACAATTAAGAACTATTTATAACTTCATTAGAAGATTTAGAATTGTAACTGTGCGTGAAATGGAAGTTTTTCTATATTAAGAAAACCTACAAGGGATGGATTGCCATTATATGGAGGGATATATTTGATTTTTTTCATGATAATTAATGGAATTCATGAAATTCATAGGGAAAGAAACTTTTTGGCTTTCTACTACTCCATCTGGATACAGAAAAATGAAGGAATCTTCCAAAGGAAGAGAGGAAGTAATCAAATTCAAGAGGAGTAACTTTATACATAGATGTATAGATTATAAAAAGAAAAAACTTCTTTTCATAGTCTACACATCTATATATGGAGTAGTAGCAGGCCAAAAACTTTCTTTTTCGAAGAATTAGTCACTTCTAAAAATATAACTACTTTTATATGTATACTTGTTATTATTTTGTCTACTGAAAAATATTCCTGTCATTGAAATTGAATTCAATTTTTCATTTACTATTTCTTAAGTTTATTATAACATCGATAAAAATAAAAACAACCATAAAAATTAATTGGCCCTCTAGGGCGATTTCATTGATTCCAGTGGCGCATTTGCTTTTTCAGCTCCAGGAAAACCTGAAAAAATCTGCAGCACCACATCATCTGAAGATCTTGATCTACCAATGTCCTCTCTCTTATAAAACAAAATGTAGGGTATCTCCAGAGGCTTCAATAGATTCAATGCATCGCCAGAACACTTCGTGACGCAACTATCGTCAAACTTAAACCAGTCCGTTTCGTCTTTGACCAAGGCGTAATAATGACCAAATTTAACCCAGAACCACAGTGAACAATGACTGCAAGAATATTATAATAGTGGTCTGCTAGATTGAAATGTTCATCTATTTCGAACCTTCCAAAGAGTTTCTTGCTTCCGTCAGAGGTTGAGTCTTGTTTGAAGATCATCAGTGTTACTATTAGATTGACTGGTGCCTCAGCTATACTTGTTTCCTTATAACAGTCAGTTAGTTTGGTGCATGTTTGGCAATATAGTCGATCATCACCTGTTAAAAATTCCATTTTCAGATTATTTAACACTAAGCTTTGCACGACTGGTTATTAGTCATATTAGGAAAAGCTAGATGAAGTTCCAGAAATTTAATGAATCAAATAAAAAATACAGAATTATATGATTTTTATATAGCCAAAAACATCTAAAAATTTTCTTATTAAATATGGATAGTTTCACACTTTACTGTTTGCCCATATTGATTATTCTCAAAAGGTCTTTTTCCTGGGAAGTGATTAATTAATTTTCAGGTGATTTCTAACTCATTTTCTGGTAAGTTTATCATATTGCTGAAATACGAAGCTTTTGCATCACCAATGGTTTTTTCAGAACCTGTTTATATTGATGCATGCTGAACACCTTGAATATCCGCCGACCTTAATGTAGACCAATCAACTGGAATCTCTTTAATATGCCATTATGGCAGACATAAAGGATATTCCAGAAGATAATGTACAGGTACGATTAGAAAGTTCCACATTCCGGCCAGGGTATGCCTACAGGTTATCTGGGAGGATCGTGAGAGCGTCTCCTGGCTGGTGGGTCTGCCTCCATGGGAAGGAGTCCCCCTGAAATGCGACACAAGAAACCTATTTCCCAAGCCACAAATTTGTGTTGCTTTGTAGTGGCTGACCTCCGCTGTTGACAGAGCAAATGTTCTGTTCATTTTACAGAGACCCACTCTTGCCTGCTGTTATTAAAGATCACCCCAAAAAAAAATAAGTAATCGACTTCGTTAAGAACCTGGATTCATTTGGTCGAGTTTGAATGGTAGTAAGACCCACTCGCCTATCATATTTTGGTGGTTCTCCCATCGCCCTTGTTAGTTATCTGATTATCACATTCAAAAAAATGTTAATAGCTGAATTCAGAAAAAAATATAGTTTCTATGTTACAGATATGGATACGTGGTTTTAGAACTGGAAAACATTCCGGCAGGCACACTGAAAGTGATGCCGTCCACATTTTTGCCAAATCAGGAGGGACCCTTCATACTACAAATCAAATCATCAGCTATGATACATCTCTTCACGATTTGAATCCTTTCAACTTTAATAAATTCTATAATATTTTTCAAGTGATTACCTATCTGTGATTGTTGTTTTATGGGGGCATTTGTAGTATTATGTAAGATTTTATATGAAATAATTCTGTCCTTTCATTACAATTTGAATAACTATATGAATGATCAAGTATATTTTTTGAATATCGCTCAACTAACTTTTTTATTGATAACCACAAATCAAAATGTTTATGGTATATATAAATGTACTCACGATGTAACATTCATTTAGTCAGTACAGTGGGTGACAATTTAGATGCTGAAAATTGATAAATACTTGAAAGTACAACAAGTACAAAAAAAATATATAACCCCTTCAATTCACATACATATACTTTAACAAAGTCAAAAGGACTGATGAAATATATAAAAATCTTACAAGCTAATATTTTACGCCTCACAAGAAATATATACTCCCTTTTTTCAAAATAACTAATTAATAATCAACACTTTATTGTTCACTGTGATACACTTGCTACATGCAGGAAGTCAAAATTATTTGAGTTTAAGTTGAAGTTCAATAAATATTTAGATTGACCAATTGTACAGTAGTGTAATGATACCAATGTAGAAAAATAAGAAAATCTGTTGATTAACACGAATCTATCAATTGATACAGTACGACCAGAAGAGTTCGCATAAATTAAGAATTTTGTTCATTAAGAACTTTATACAAAATTGACTTCGGCGTCAATCTCTGCTCCAATAAAGATGAAAAATATTGAAAAAAATGTAGTTACATGAATGTCAATATCTATCAAATTTAATTTTCAATTTTTTTTCAAATTAAATTTTCAGTTCGTATGTAACATATCAGCAGGACAAGGTGTTTTTAATTTTTTTCCATTTTTTGTAAATTGAATCACTGTACTGTTGCAAATAATTCTCAGCAAAATCTACATACTTCTTAGTTTTGGCAGTGCTTTATTCCAGACACGTTTTTTTTTAAGTAATGCTGTATCAAATGTGTGTTTTTCTGTAAAATCAAATGCATATCAATATTAAGATAATACTTCAACTGAATAGAATTACATTTTCAAAAAATTCAATCATTTGATTTTTTTTTTTCATTAATAACAAACTAGTTTGACTGTGTGCTCATTTGAACCAGTTTCTTGATATTGCTTTCTTTCAGACACAAACTACCTTTTCTAAAATAGATGTTTCATGAAGTTATCCTGGACAGGGTCAAAAACAAATTAAATTTACCTCACCTCTAACCAAATGTAGCTAAAATTTTGCATATGGACTAAAAATTGTGTTTAGAAAAGTTTTCAAACAACTATTTTTCGATATTTCTAGAAAAAAAAACCCACCTTTGAAATTTTTTTAAGTTCAATTTTGACAGATAATACGAACCTTGTGACATTTTTTGTGTTATTTTTTATCCCAGGCGAAGCAGAGATTGATTCTAAACTCAAATTTCGAATAAAGCTAGCAATAAAAAATCCATATAATACAGACTTTATTGGTCACAGTGTAGATTAAAAAAGTGTCAAATTACACATTTGAAGAGTATCAGTTGACAGATTTGAAAGTGTCAATTCCCAATTTTATTTTTACATCACTCTAATTGCTTGAATTACTGCTTGGCAGATTTTTACACTAGAACCATTACGCCATTGTATATTTGGTTTGTTCAGTACAAACAATATATCACTTGAAATCACCTGTATTATTTCCTGTTTTATTGATTTATTCGTGATTGAATTCTCACTGGACAGATAATAATTTCATTTGTGAATAGTTTTAAAATATGAATGAATAATTTATTAGAGAGAAAACAGTTTTATAAAACTTTTTTTTGCAATCTACTTGAGTTTGTTCAAACATTTTATGAAGGGGAAATATGTTCAGATTTGCAAAAAATATGCCAGATTTTTTTTTAAACTAGAGTACTTAAATCATAGTCTCTAAGGTTTGAATCATTTTGTACTTGTAACTAATTTATTTCGAAAGTAATATTTATCCTTGTAGTTGTGTTTTATTATTTTTTTCATTGTATTTACATGTTTAATAGAATTGTTCAACAAGTTATAGATGCTTTATGATAGTTGCCGATTTTCGTTATATTATTAAAGAATGTATTTTCAACAGTTGTATGATTTTCAATTAGCAGAACATTGAAAAGGCATTTTTATTACCTATCAACCTGAAAACTGTTTAGCAAGTCTTGGCTGATTCTTGAAACCATAAGGTTTTGAACACTTCATAATTTAATTGGACTATTAAAAATTCATTCATTCTATCAGCCACCTTCAGTATACTAATGGGTAAATCACAACTGTTAGTGACGTACTGCCTTAGCGGCGATGGCGATGGTATATCCAATTATGAAGAGGTCATCTATGGCATATACAGAATATAAAAGATGAATGAGATTCTCCAAGGGGGTTCGGTGTAAAGCTAAGTTTCAATAGCGACTGTTGAACGAAATTTGTCACTATCTTACACTGCAAGGTAACTAGACAAGACCAGAGCTCAAAAACGAAGCATTCATGTTCCAACACCAGGCACTATTGTTTCGAATCGCCAAGGTCACATTAGTGGTGCTAGGATGAATTACGAATACATTTCTGCATCATTTGTGAGAAATAGGTCGATTATTATTATCATGACACCTTTCTCACTTGTACAAAGAGGTTCATCTCGAGAGCACACTAGAAATCATCCATCCCTTCTCGGACTTTCCAAAAATCAAGCAATCTGATAATTTATCCATAACAGATCGTGAAGACCTTACATAAGGAAATAAAACTAAGGGATGTGTAAATTTTCCTTATGCACTGAACAAAATCAAAACTGTTACATCCTCTTTTTCATTCCCTTCATTAACGGCAAGGAGACTTCTAGAAGCTTTTGGGTCTAAAATTTTACTACTAAACGAATTTGAGATGAAACCTGATTCATCTCCATTGAAAATCCTTTTGGTATATTTTAGTATAGAAATTGTTCGAGTTAGTCAAACCACGATCTTGCAGAACATTCTTTTACTGCTGCTTGAGTTTTATTTATTCCTTCGAATTTCCTGAAAGGTATCTCTGGATTCCTTTTCACTAGACTATATACACCGACCAGAGCAAAAATCACTATATATTTTAGTTTTCGGTTCATAATTTTTCAAATGGGCTGAAAAAGGTCATTCTTGGCCAGTGGATTTTCAAAATTGTTTGAAGTCAAAATAAATTGAATTATAGAAACCAATTGCTAGCTGTAAAGTAATTCGTAGAAAGAGCTCACGAAAGTAGGTATACTACTTATAGTAAAAAAGAAATGTCAAGACCCATTTTGGTAATTCTACTGAAACATACAGAATTTATTTTTTACCGATTCTCAGTCTCTTTGACCGAAAACTATAATCATATTTTTGTCGTACCTGTTCACGGCCAAAAATGAAATGACTTTGCTTAGTTATGTAAAAAAAACATACTTTACACCCTTCTGAACAATTTACTATACTACATGCATCATAAATGAGAAAGTCATAAAATCCTATTTCATTCATTGACTCCATCCACAAAACCTTTCTCCAATGAAGATATCTGATTTCGCTATTACCTTGAAAAGAATAAAAAATTTCATGACTCCACCCTTTCTCAGGAAAGCAAATCTAAAATTTTTACTGTTTCTGGTATAAATTTCAAAATTCATATATAATTGCCTCAAATTTTGAGTAATGTTCATGGAAACATTTTACAATAATAAAAATTGTTCCTTCAAATGAAGGAAAAACACTGTGAAACAACTTAGACTCCACTTCAATAAGAAGATTTTTCCTGATCAAGTTTTCCCATTTTATAAAGAAGAATATAATCAGATGAACCTTACTTCTGCTACTATCCTATCAAAGCTTTGTTTTCCAAGGCATCATCAAATGATAAGCAGTCCAAAGCCAAAGTAGGTATAATAATTACCCAAATCAGAACTTGAACTGGAATGAAAACCATTGCATACAATTCTGATTGATGACCATACAAAATATTTTTATCAATATTCTTCATAACTTGAACAAAGCCCGGTACAGTCATATTTGAAGC
>WOGO01003202.1:0-14650 GCA_015342085.1 Leptinotarsa defecta | reverse complement strand
ATTACATTCTAAACACTTTAAAATGTTTTTTGTACGCGACTTGTGGTTGCTTTTTCAATTTCCTGGGGATCCAGATCTTCAATACTCCGCAATATTCGCCGTCGCAGTTCTTCTTTGGTAGGCACTGGAGTACTGTATACCCTTTTTTTTAAAACACCCCATAAGAAAAGTCAAATGCCTCCCTTATCATTGTGATTTTTTGGTGCTGTGTGTTACGACCTATATACCGCACAAGGACTATTTTCAGAATGTTTTGGCAAAGTTTCATTTGCCATCTTTAGGTGACGTCTGGAGTTTGGAACTAAAGTGATTCACTGGAATTTTATTCCTCAATTCAATATACCTGGGTTGCTCCCATAACCTTTGTTAGCCCGATTACCTGTGTTGGGCCCGATTACCTGTAGTGTTCCGTCTGCCTTTGTCATTATCCCTGAATTATCATGCTGCCAGTTTTGTTTAGTATGATGAATAAATATCTTCTGGAGAGGTGCATATGTCATGCTCGAGTTGAAGTGAAAACACCTCACCCTTGCTTCTTAAGTAAACCCACAACTTTGTGAGTACGTGTCCCGACGAGAAAATTACTCATCATCTACTGACATATGTGATTATGGAGTTGTTTGCGGGCTTTGTCTACAGATGGCGCAGTGAAAACAATTTTGTTTGTTCGGGATACTCAGACAGTTGATTCCATCTGAAATGACCTGCCCAGTGCTGACGAGAAGCAAGTAATCCGAAACCGGTCTATCGGTGGTCATCCCGACCAAATAAAATCTATTTCATATTTTTATATATAGGAAGTTATTTTCGACGTTGAAGACGAAATATGCATAACCCATTGAATACTTCATTAAAATCATTTCATAAATGCAATTGTTATTATTATACTTATCATTAATTTCTTCATTTTTTATATTACTTCCTTTTTCAACTCAAGCATCTGAATAGTTCGTTCCGATTTCAATATTCTTCTCTTCTAGATTTCAAATTCACGAAATTGTAAACTTCAGCGTTGATAATAAAAAAACCACCACATTATCGTGGCGAAATGAAACAGTAAATGAATATCAACTTCGAAACTCTCATCTACTTTACGTCGATTTTACTACAGAATTTCATGTATCTGTAATAACGAAGCTAACGAAATACGAGGAAACTCTCGGAACGTGCACGGCACCAGCGCCACCATGTAAACGCAACAAAAGGGGAGTATGTCGAATAGTGAATGACAAGTGCATAATGTTTTTTGTTATTAAATGATTAAAGTGAATATATATTTGTTAAAACAATTGAAGGAAACATGGATGTGATTATAAAAACTTATTTTGAGAGCGTAGAACATGAAATAAGTTTCCAGCCTCAATACATGTAAAATATCATCAATACAATTCAATAAATTATGTGGAATTTTATCAAGAACCCCGTATATTCCTAATCTTTGCATAATTCTTTCGACATGAATTCTTACTCGAGCAATATCATAAGTCTTTTCAGTTTCTTCTTGAGAAAATTCTTTTTTTATGGAGACATAATAATTCTAATTTCTTGGCCACTTTGATCTAGAACTTTTTTAATTGCAGGAAAAACTACATCTCCAGCTTTTAGAAGATCAATTAAACCAAATTCTACTGTTATTTGTGAGTCTGTTTTTCTCCGACCTGCTACTTTGGATTTGAATGAAATAAATCCTCCGGGAATAATTCCTATAAGAACGTTTGCAGTGAAACCTTTTTTGTAATGGGAGTAACAAGCAACACGATCACCCACTGCTGATGGTACTTCTATTCTGAATTCAGTGCAGTCAATAATTACTCTTGTATTGGTGTAATCTGGACTGAAACACTCTGGCATTGTTCCCTGCACTGCAGCTCTAGTAGGCCAAAATGCCAAATCAGCAGATGCAAAAGCTAATTTTTTTAAGATTGAATGAAAAATTCGTGAGATAGTTGTTCTGTGTGTACCAAATAACACGCTTAATTTTCATTAAAAATATTAGAAGCTGGTCTTCAATTGAAACTGTACATTTTGTCTCAGTTAATAATTTGGTTAGTAAAAAAATCAAAATTATTAAACGACACGCCAGCAAGATCTAGCAGTTCTTAATCATTTTTCATTGATGAGATACCAGCAAATTCTCGGCTTGTAGTTTCAATAGACTGGTCTTGAAATGGTTTTTTGCTGCTTTTATCTTTTTTTCTGGGACTAGTTGTTGTTACAATTTTTGTAGTTGTTGCAATATCTACTTGAATTTCTGCATCACAGTGATCAGTGTAAATAAAACTATTGCAAATAAAGGTTGTTTCCTTTAAATTGATTTCAGAAAAGATATTAACTTGATATCCTTGATTCGCCAGACGATGTTGAGTTTGATTTTCTATTTCCATTATTATTTCATTTGTTGTGGTATCCGAGACTTCCGAGATATCTGCAGCAGCTTTTGTGGTTCTTCGCTTGATCAAGCGTGTATATCTAGCTTGTACATGTGACTCGTTAACCTTCCTCTTTCGATATACTTTAGGTAGTATCATGGGCACATAACTTGGACTTGCTTGCGGATCTGATTTTTTGCCTCCTATGAAATGTTCACCGCATATTTTGTCGTCGGGTTTTGGATGCAATGGCGATCCATCATCACTATACAACAAACAATAATACCATAATTAGTAAATGTCCTATAACATTATTCAAATTACCTATTATTGTAGGCAATTTTATTTAAGGTTATGTCCAACATCACTTACTTTTTCCTTTCAACCGCAGCTATCCATCTAATTCTTTAATCTATTTTCCAGGCTGCTTTTGGAAAAATATAAAAGTTACACTGACTATTTCCACCGGTATTTTTGCAGTTTATAACACAACAAAAATAATGACCCATCTTCAAAACAGCGTTTGACAAGTTTCACTAACCTCTTTTGTTACACAATTCTGCCACACTGTGCGCTGCCATCGCTTACTATATCCCTTCCATACACTTCGCTCGTATTCAATACACGTCGGTGTTGATTTGCCAGATGTCAGCCTCTTCTGTTAGAACCTCGCCATCAAAACAAGCCAGTTGTGGCTTTTGGGACCTGATTTTGTTGAGCGCCCTGCGTGTTCTGATTGTCTCCATGGGGTTCTTCTTCCCGGATACGCCTTGGCTGCTGGGCCGGTTTTGTACCAGTTGCTCGGGTAAATGGTGGCGCAACTCACCAAAGGCCTCGGGTGATTTGAGCCATCACTGCTTATTTATTATTTTTTTAATGTTATTCAGTTTCAATATTGAGAATTAAAAAAAATCAGATTTTTGGTATAATTTAGTGGAAGTTTTCTAAGAAGATTACTCACCAGAAATAACGAAAATATGATGTGAGTGTACAGAATAACTATTATAGGACTTCACGAAAAATTACAGCTACAGCAGAAACTCAATAAAAACGACAGACACTATTAGTTCTGAACTGCGAAATCATTCATAACTTATCTAACATTAATTCATGAATAATGAATTAAGAATACTTTAATGAATATTTATAACACTATCTCTTAAAGTTAATATACAATTTTCACAATGAATTTTATTTAGGATGCATTTGGCTGCACGATAGCTCCATCAATTACAGAACAGTAATATAATAGTTAATTCTGATAGTACCTACATACCACTTCCAAAAACAAGTAAACCACCTAAGCAAAGGTATTTTTGAAATGTAGATTTAGGTTGTTTTTTTGGGTGGTCTATACTGAATTGAACTACAGAGGATAACGTAAAACAAAGAACAATGAAACAATGGTCCACCACAGGAAAAAAATTGCAACAGCTGGAAATACGGAAATACGGTTCAATAGCACAGTTATGTTGAATGAGTATAGTAGTAGCAGTGCAATCTCTAAAGGGTCAGATATTAGATACGAGTATACAGTGCATTTCTTCAATGTCCCCCCTTCCTCTAACTTTTTGAATGGGTCAACTCAAAAAATTGAAATTTGGGATGATGAAATAAATGCATAAATACTTTATGAAGTAAAATGGACAAATAAAACCTTCAAGATTGCGACTTGGGAAAAAAATTAAATAGAAAGGGGGGTCTTGTGACACATATTTTGAAGCTCCTGACAGATGCTTCACAATCCTAGAATATAATGTCAATATCTTCAAATACTACAAAATGGCGGAACTTTCAATAATTGCCTGAATACATTGATATTTAACTACGTAATATGAGGTCAGTTCAGAAGATTTTCGAAATGGTTGCCTCAAACTTCTTGACATATGAACACCCTATCCGATATTTCACGCCGAACATATTCGAACACAGTAATGTCAATATCTCTACAAATATTTATTATTATATGCCTTATATCCAATATTGAAGCAGGTTCAGTTTCGTACACCATTCGCTTCAAATAGTCCCATAAAAAAAGTCCAAACGTGTCAAATCTGGCGAGCGGGCTGGCTATTCTGCAGGATCTCGACGTCCAAACTAGACGGAAAAGTAGTATCCAAATAGTTTCTTACTTGTCTGGAGTACTGTCGTGGTGCTCCATCTTGTTGGAATACAGTATCAATACCGAATTCATTAGGATTCGCTTCGACGATTTCAGTGACGAGAGGGTCAACAGTAATTTCCAGCATATTCAAATACATTTCCCCTGTTAGATTTTGATTAATAAATAGAGGTCCTACAATATGGTTTCCCAATATTCCTGCCCAAACGTTAATTTTTTTCTGGATATTGGGTATGCATTTCCCGGAAAAAGTGAGGGTTGGTGTCACTCCAATAACGGAAATTTTGTCTGTGAACATTGCCGTTTAAAAAAATGTACATTCCTCACTAAAACAAATATTGTGGAGATAGGTGGGATGCCTTGCAATGGTTTCCGTCATGATTTCGCAGAATTCTGTTCTTCGATCAGGGTAATCTTCAGTTAATTGGTGTACCATTTTAATTCTGTATGGATGATACCTATTTCTCTTCAAAAGTCTCCACACAGTAGAAGGAGACACATCACAAACATTCTTGACAGAATAAGTAGACTGTTCAGAATTTACTACCATCTCACCAATAATTTGCACTTGCTGTACTTCCTGAATTGACAGATAACCTGAGGGCTTTTTATTGTAGTTGTGAATTTGGATACAAGTTTCCTTAAATATTTTCTTCAGATAGGACGATTCTGAAAACGTTCAATGAGAATACTTTCGGTGATACTTACGCGTCGCACCGTAATTAAGAATCGCTTCAATTTTGTTCTCCAATAAACGAAAATTCAGCATTTTAGAGATTGTTGATGTGGTACCTTTCTACTAGTAAAACCGAAAACTAAATCATAATATTCCAACTGAACAATGATGTTCATCATGCACTGTTTTTGAGGTTTCGAATAAATTCAAAATTGTGTAAATAAAACAGAAAGTTGAAAAACTATTCATTGAAAAAATCGAGCCTTTTTACTTCTTCCCCAACTTTGCAATATAATCAATGATGATAAATGTGTCAATTTCAACAAAAAAAAAAAAAGGAATATTATAAACTGCTGAACATGGAAACTAAAACTATTCGAAGTAAACTACGCGGTCATTGTAAATACAAGTTTCAAACATAAACTGACATATATTATGATAACGAAAATACCAGTACACCTTTAATTATGGTAATTTTCTGAAAACGTACAGGGAAACTGATATCTGGAAGTTTTTCTGATAATTGCGGAATTGTTGTTGAAAAAATTGCAATAACTAACTTGTATCACATATAAATATTTCTGTGAGCATTTGTTATTCCATCCTAGCTCCATTATACGATTTTATCAATCGGTAAACTTGTGACGTCACTCGTCGCCGTACTCGAAAAATGGACTGTTTTATAGTTGTTTTCAGATTCTGACAACGACTCATCATTATGTATAATAACTTCATAGAAAATTTCATTAGAAATTCATCAGTGTTCATTTCAATGAACGTTAAAAATGTTCACCCTTAACCTCCAAACAAAAATGAATTTCGCTTACAAATTTGTTTCCTAGAGTAGGAAATGTTTCTAAGGTAATTTTTTTGCCAGCATTTCTATTTATGAGTTCTGGCGTTAGTGGATGAAGATCCACAGTAATTTCATAAACTACATCTCACGATTTGATCTCCACAAACTTCATTTGAAAAATATATCACGACATGTTTCGCTAACACAGTATCTTCTTCGACAGTGATTTGAATAACGGAACAATTTTTCACGAGATGCTTTCACGAACCTTCATAATGACCATTTTCAGGCTGTTGAAAATCCCCACGTTATTATAGAAAGTAATTTTTAGCAATAATTTTCGCTAAACGTCTACATAATTGGTCCATTTTTTTATCAGCGCAATTAACAGGTGAATCCTACACGGACTTTTTACGAGATCATTTACCCATTTTGTTAAAACTGTCGGTACTTGTAAGAGGCAATATGTGGTTCATGGACGACGGGGCTCCAGCTCATTTTACTGTTCTTGCTCTTCAGCATCTCGACATCACTATCCTAATCGCTCGATACGACGTGCAGGATCTCAAAATTGGATAGCTCGCAGTCCTGATATGAGTTCTAAAGATTTCAATTTATGGGGCATCTGAAGACTCACGTTTATAAAACTTCTGTACTAGATGTGAATGACTTGAGGAATCAAATAATTGAAAAATATAATTTGAAAAGGTATTTTTGAACATATCAAGCAATCAATAACAAATCAACTGCAGTTGAGTATTTTATCAGTAGGTGGACATTACGCTCATTTACTTCGAGGTAGAAATCGTTAATTATTTATTTTTGGTTTTTATTTCATGTTGTCCATGAAAAGTTTTCAATAGTGATTTTTTTCTCGAAAGAAAACGTTACATGAAAAAAAAAAGCAAACGATGAAAAAGTTGTATTTTTATTTTCTCAATCTTAAAACTTAAAAGGCTACAAAAAAGTCAGTGGCGTTCTTTTCTTTCTCAATATTGTCGTTTTGTATTGGTGTTGTCTCGGAAATTTGGTTGTTGCAATGTTTTTTATTTTTTTTCAATATACATCTAATATGTCCGATTATTTTCAAAATAGTAATAGTTTTAACACGAAGAATCTATATTTTGATCTCTGAAGATGAATTCAATTACATTTGAAACGTCTGCGAGAAACCTTTCTTCAATATAATAATAATATTGAAAATAATATTCAAGATGTATAAAAAACTTCCAAAAAAATTCAGCCCCGGATCAAAAATTTTTAAATGCTGATAGCAGAAACGAATGATTCATATACACTTAAGAAAAAAATTAGTTTTTTATACCTTTAACATTATGGAGAAAAAATGTATCTGCAGCATACGTCATTCTTGGAGACAGCAATGGATCAATATAACAAATCTATCAGTATGAAGCAACGTGGAGAATGGCTATAAATTTGCTGATTTTCGAGCCTATTTTTTATTCAAGGTTGAAAACCTTTGACACTCAAAAGTTTCGATTTTTGATAAACCGAACATATAAACCTATTCTGAATTCTCTTGAAAGAGACTATCACAAATTTACCAGAAATGGATATGTTAAAAGTAGAAATTATCAAAATGAATCATCACATGTTGAAAAAATCAGTCTGGTGATGATTTCAATAAATTCTTCAAAAAAAGATCGCACATCAAAGAACCTATATGAGTGGATGTGATGAAAATGAATATAGGAAAAATATACCAATTCAATTGGTAGAAATATGAAACGCTAAACTGGAGCAGTTCATGGGTAAAATTTCACCTTTTTTTTTTGTTCCATGAAACACACATTTGTGAAAAAATTATATCGATTTTTCTTATCCAAACTGCATGTTATCTACCATTCATTTTATGGTACCCAAATTGTCAGTATGATTTCACAAGTTCGAATTGGAAATTGTAAAATTTCGAAGTTATAATTTTTCCACCTATATTATGCGATAGCTGATAACATTTTGCACCATTACATTTGGTCTATCTACTCGTATATAGTGAAATATTGAATTTTGTGATAAAATAGTACACTCACGAGTGCAAATAATAAACATTGTTTTTTCAATATTGACAGTGATAGTACTACCATAGAAACCTATCAAAATTGAATCAGTAGTTTAAAAACTTTATAGTCGATCCATCAACTCTCCATATTGATTCTTCGGAAAAAAACTTCTCCCAACCCGCGGTACCTTTTATGTGAGAGATATGAATGAATACTGAGGCGATAGTTCGGAATCCAAAAATACTGAGAATTTACACAAAATAATAAATACCAGGGAGCAGTGCTTGTTCGGGATTTATTCTACGCCATATATTTCAATTCTACTTTCATCCAGAAATTAGGATAAAATCATAAAAAAGTTCCATTCAGGTTGATGTGTTTTTGAATCCCTTCCGCAAAACATGGTCATTAAAAAACCTGTCAAAATTGTCACATTGTATAAGTTTATTTTTCTCTATACGGTAATGTCTCAACACCTGCGGTGAGAGAATTGTAATACCAATGTCTGTTGTTTTAAATCATGTTGTTGAAATATTCATATTGACGATTCAAAATTATAGATAGTGCGCAGTATCTCTAGTAAACAAATTCATCCACCTGTGTGACAAAATTAGTTCAAAATGACAAACATTGAGAAATTGATAAGATAATGAATGAGAATTGGAGCGATAGACAATATTAGAATAACGCAATAAGTTGACTATGGTCTCTTACAAATCAATAAAAAGTGTTCGGTCTCAAAATCTGGCTATCCAAATTATTATGTCCTTCAAGTGAATCTTAATTTTTTAGTATTTAGCCTAGAGTTGCCAACTCTAAAATTTGTACAACAAAACAGATTGTTTTATGACATTATTTTCATTTTATGTATTGTTAACTAATCTTGTTGAAGTTATTTAATTTTTCATTATTACCCATCGGGGTTTTCCAGTAGTTCTTCTAATGAACGAGTCTTTTCTAATCCACTTATCCTCATAAAATTCAATATTCTCGAATATCTTTTCTCCAGCAATTCGTACATTTGAGTCTATTTCACATAAATACTGTAAGCTACAAATAGCTAGATTTTTAATTCCTTAATTGTTCCTTGTATCCCTTACCTTGGGAATTACCCGCTATTATGTCCTCTCCTACCTATGTTAATCCAAACGTCTGTCTATTACTACAATGACGAATCTGAAACCCCTTCTATAACTACCGATGTGAAACATTGCATTTTGTAAAATCACTCATTACGTTTTAAACCTTGTAAGAGTACGGTAAGAATTAAATCTTGTCTTGTCTACAGTATCTTATCTTTTCACAAGAGTTATTGTAATTCTTGTGTGCATTAGGCATTCAAACGATAAAATAATCGTGGGTCAAAATAAAAAGTCTATGAAATAATGCAATATTGACACAATTTTTTGAATTCTACTGAATGTGAATGCAAAAACAATCACAGTTATATTTTCATATCATCTATGCTTCTATAGAATTTTCAGAATATTATAAACATAGTCGAATAAGCAATAAATAACTTTTACTATTCTTCAAAAAATATAACATAGTCAAAGTCCTTTTTGATTGTCTGAGCATTAAAATGATTTCCATTAACGGAAGTATCAATATACGAGGCAATGTCCGCTAGTACCTAAGTATTTAATAGATAAATCGAGTAAATTCTCAATATGTATCGATATAATTTGGATTATTCGAAGAGCGATTACCCATTAGTTCCAAATAGATGCATCTCAAGACAACAGGTCAGTACTGGATATAAGATGAATTTCAATAATATTCTATTATCAAAATAGAGGTTCTTTCTCGAGATGACTTTCATTGCACAGTCTGATCAATTTTGAATGGAAAACATAGTGAGTAAATATCATTTGAGTGATATTTACTCCTTTCTTTCGATGAGAATTTTCATACCTCTGGTCGAATTATGATCGAATTATTTGAATTTTAGTAAATTTTGTTGCTCCTTCATAGAAAAACAATTGGCAATGATAATGAACATTCAAAATAATTTCTCTCCTTCTCATCATGACTGATTTGCAAAAAAACATTCTGATGGTTTTGTGTATTTTATGGTTCAGTATTTGATCTAATGAAATGAATCGTGTCAGGCGTTCTTACATTTTAATTTTTTTTCATAACCACTGTGGTAATTTGAAAATTTTGGGTTTTTTGACTTTGAATAATTAGTAAATGACATGTCCTTTTAGTCAACATGGGTTTATCACGCCATGCTCATTGTGTATTTTATGAACACCTTTTGCGAACCAATCTGTAAAAAGTTCCGAAAGAGAAAAAATGTATCGCAAACAACGTTTGATTTTTTCAAATCAGCAGTAGAACATTTTTTCTATTCATTTCCCAATATAGATTATCATCCACTGTAATTAAAGTTTTCAACATAGCAAAGGATATAAAAATTCCAAATGAGAATAATTAAGTTATTAAATGATAATTACTGAAGTTTTTTCCCAATATCAAACCATTATTCTAACACCTCGACACGTGTTTCGATGACCAAATGATCATCTTCAAGAGGAAGATTAATAAAGTTATTGAGAAACTTGAATCGTAACTGGAAATTCCTAAACCTGATTTCGAAAAATCAAACACTGCTCATAATATACATTCCAATGATAGTAATTCAAATTATATTGTAACAATTTTAGAAACTTATCGCGTAGAGAAACCTCAAATTGAAGAAATTTTTGGGCGGAACTGAACACAAAATCAAATTCGATGGAGCAAAAGTTCTACATCTGAAAAAAATACGATCGAAATGTTTATTCTTTAAATCATCCAAATAAACGAAAACGCAAACTGTTTGGACAAAAAAAAACAGATATTGAAAATCTTAGTGACATTTACAGTTCTTTACTTGAGGTGGATCAATTTCCTTTATAACTAAATTTCAAATACTTCAGACGCTGTATAAATGATTGATTGGATGAAATATGTTGTCATTACAGTTAGCTTTGAACAAGTTCAAATTTTTGAACTATGTGTATGAATAATGATAATGAAATATAAATATTTTTGAAATTATAACCGCTAACATTCATGTGATACTTGAAGGATTTATTACATCTGATATCTACCTGGGGATTCTAGCAGGCCCAACAAAATCAACAGAAGTCCTTCGGTTTTATCAACTGCGAAATAATATTAATATGTTAATATGTCAACACATAGTGCCGCTTGCGGTCGATCTCTACTGTAATTGAAATAACTTTTCAATTTTAGCGCTCAAGTAATATTGGTAGAAATTAATGGAAAATAATAATTGCCAATGACACTGATTATATCATTCAACTAACATCAGAAATAGGTTATCTATCACATATAACTTTATGAGTCAACAAATGTGGTACTGTAATAAAAACTATCATTTTATATCAAGATGCCATGTTTTGGCTGTCATTGCCAAAATCCAAAATTCAAATCATCATCTTTGTTCTATTCATTCCCTAATATGTTTCGTAACTGTTCACCTAAATCGCCAATGAAACTGATGTTCGACCTTACTCGACTGCACTATTATTTCTAACCATTGCTTACGAAACTCAAGGTCTAAGATAATTCAAATATATTCCCAACTACATGCCATCGTCAATCAGTAGGTCTCTGACATCGTGTAGGAAGAAGATACTTGAATTAACATGACGTCAATTTTATTTTCTTTCATATTAGCAGTTATAAATATTACTTATGCTTCGGCACAAATACCATCTTTAGGAAAGTGTCCAACTGTAGAAGTCGTTCAACATTTCAACGTTGAAAAGGTTAGTTACGAATATGAGATTCACTTTTGATTTTCATGAACGAATAGGTAATCGTGGTGAGATTCGTTGAGTGTTCATTTTCAAAGTTGATCAGTTCAACATAAGAAAAAAATTGTAGAGAGTGCTTGGAACTGTATTGTTTACTATTGTTATCAAGGAATTGCAGGTTGATGATTCCACTGTTGTTTATTGAAAAAACAACCAAGCTCACCTTCAAAGGGAGAGGGAAACAAAATAATGTAATAGCTAACTTGTTTCCAATTCCCCATCTCCCCCAGTTACCACAACTTTTTATTATTGAATGGTAACCCCCTCCTTGTTATCTGAAAGTTTCTAAGAGATGGTTTTCAATGGTACCCTACAAAGCTACATTTGATTTAGTAAGTTTTCGTTCATTGAATAAAACTATTTATTCAAATTGAAATTTTATTTTCTATTATTAATTATTATTAATTGTTAATTAATGTTTGAAAACATTCTTATTACCATCGTAGCATCAAAATTAACACTCTCAAATATTTCAGGCCTGTACTATTTTTGTTTAAATTGATTCAGTTGATGAGTAAAAGTAACAAAAAAGGGGTGTTTGAAATATTCGTTTTCAGGAGGTATTTTTGTTTTGCTTTTATTCACTTCAAGCAATATATACACGAGAAAAAGAACTTTTATCTGTAACAATGGTGTACAACACAGCTGAACGTGTGGAAATGATTTTTATTTATGGTAGAGACGATCAATGTTTGTTAAGAACAACTAAAGTATTCAACTCGAGGCACCCGTAGAGATGTAAGTCACGTGTACATTCGTCAACAAGTAGCGAAATTTCAAGAAACTGGTACTGTCATAAAATAACGAGTGCGTTTCGGGACGCCCGACATACGTGATAACTCAAACTAATCTGAACTAGGTATTTGACATTGAAATTGTTTAACTTGAGAAAAGCTTAGGTTATTACTTGAATTTCATATATCCATGCTTCACGTACACATGAGAAGAATTGGAATGATAATTTGAATGAACGTTTGGTTGCACCAATTTCAAAAGAGCAGAGACTTATAATTGTTGTGAATGCAAGAGGAGAAAATGGATTTTGTGAAAAATTCAAAATTGGGCGACTATCACATCGAAATGAATTACGACAATAAATAAAAGTAGTTTCAAGAAATATTAATTCCCAATCTTTCAGGAAAAAGCGTTTTGGTTATAGACATTGCCTCATATCACACTGTTCAGTATGAAAACTGCCCAACCATGTCCTTGAGGAAAGATGAGATGAGATAATGTTCCAGACGACTTTTCACAGATGATATGCTGAAAATTGATATCTATGCCATTATCAAAATCCATAAACCACGATTAAAGTTGTATGAAATTTATAGGATTATGGAAAAGCATGGACATGCTGTACTCAGATTGCCTTCTGATAATCCAGATTTGAATCCAATATAATTGGTATAAGCATCACTGACACAATACATATGTGTACTTCAATTTCAAATCTGTTGAGAGTTGATGTTACGAATTCTTCACTTCGTTTTCTCAAGAGTAATGGAAAAAACGTTGCGAACACGCTAAACGTTTCAAAAAATTCAATGCTTCGAAAGAACTTGCTCAATAGACGAAATTATTTTAAATATTCAAGTGACAACGATAGTATCAGTGAGGATAGTGGTAACTCTACAAGCGATTATGAACTGTCTGGAGTTGAACCTTTGTAATTTTTTGATCATAACTTCAATTATATTTTTGTTGGGATTCATTCATTTTATTAAAATTAATGTTTTACAAAAAATTTTCATTTCGAAATTCGATCCTCAACCCAAATAAATCACATTTTCAAAATAAGTTTTTCTAACTTTCCTCAATGAACCCGAAATTAAATACAATACAGACTGCTGAACAAACTCATTTGAATTCAATTACGTAAATACCGCTTTATCATATTAACCTAATAATTTCCCATCAACCCTCTAGTCAGTCCACTCCAAAACCCAAATAGGATGTACTAGTCTAATCAACAAGTTCAAAAACATGAAAAATAGTAATAAAGGTCCTAAATATATGAGCAATAGCTCATTCGATTCGGAATTACCTCTGGAAAAATGTTTTTTGAGGATTTTGGTGCAGGTAAAAAATTGCAATTGTTATTAACAAAATGGTATTTAGTTTTTCGTTAATAACTCAAAAAATATTTATAATTAAGCAATTTTGAAAAAAGCTCGTTGATGAGGAGGAAATTTTCGATAAAAAAGTCCCGACACCCGAAACTCTATCTCCATTATTTATAATTTTAATTTGACGTTGAAAATAGGGTTACGCGCGGCTTTTAAGTCATAAGCGTGCTGCCGCTAAAGAGAGTTTATCAAAAGAAATAATTTTTTTATACTATAAAATGTCATTTTTAAAATTTGAAAAGAATCTAGTACCTTCGTAACACTTGAATGAATCGAGTCCCGTAGAAAAAAGGTTTCATCACCATTTTTCAAAAAGTTATTGAATTGTTAAATAACAATTTTGGGATAAAAGTTATAAATCAAATGTCACACGATCCTGGGATGAAATATCATGAAAATTTATTAGTTTGTTGATTAGGATTATTTATAACTATTGCAAAATGAAGTATATAAAAATTGTTGATGAAATTTTTTTTTGATATTCAGCTATGTCTGTTTTCGCATTAAACAATGGCAATTATAAACATAGGATATGAATTTTTACGTAATTTATTCATTAAATTGTTTTGTACAAATAGATAAATTCAATATTTTTGAAAAAAAAATTTCTGTTTTTTTGTTATGTAGAGATACTTATGATTAAAAAAAATAATTTTCTCAATTTCAATTATTAATTGTTTAAAATCGATTTCTTTATATTTCTATTGTTC
>WOGO01003201.1:0-14652 GCA_015342085.1 Leptinotarsa defecta | reverse complement strand
AATTTCAATGCTAACATTATTAATTTTTATAACAGCATTTGCCCAAACAATTTGATCATACTTATAAGATGATGTCAAAATCATATTTTTTGTTTTACTGATATTTAGTTCAAATTTATTATTAAATAAATATGTTTGAATGCTATTTAAAGACCTATTCATTTCAACAATTGCCTGATCAAAATTTTCATATATACAATAAACCAATGTATCATCTAAAAAAATATGTATACAGTGTGATCCAGAAATGTGGTTAATATCATTTAGATTTGGAAACGGAATGCTTTATCTGGAAGGGTTTATATTTCTTTGGCGAAACAAACTAGGCGAAAGGATATGAAAGGAATCAGCTCTCTCTTCAACTAATTTGTTAGATCCCGTCTAGAACATGGCTGTCTTAATTGACTGAATCTGTCCAACGACAGTTTATGAAATATATTATCTAGAAAATGTCTACTCCAGAGATAAAAATGAGCATTCGAAATATCATTTAGATAGGTTGAAAATGAAATGAAGAACGGGAGTAATTTGTGTCAGCAACCATCTAGAAGATGGTTGTCCTTAGACCGAGGGGAGGTCAGCCCCCCACTCGGTTGAAGGACAACCATCTTCTAGGCGGAAGTGTATTTACATTATTGTAATTTGCAGGGAACTGATCACTATTCTTACAATCAGCCTGGGGGGTGCTAGTGGAATTAATAAACAAGAGCGACATCGAGACTGGTCTTGAAATGATATGAGGAACTGAAGAAATTAACATTCAATGAAGAAGCCTGATTAGTGTGCCATGTCTGCAAAAACAAACAACTCGATTTTCTTTGTCAAATTTCTTCGTGACACGCATCGAAGGTGTTCAAGAGTTACAGAATAAATAATTGCTGGATCATTAACAGTTAATCAACACAAAATAACACCAGTTATGAGGTCTGTTTAAAAACTGTCATACCCTTCTTCAATGAGTTATTGTCTTTGCATACTCTTAAACGCTCACTTAAGAAGCCGAAATAAAAATAAGAAACAAAATTCGTGAAATTTTCTTGCGTTTGACATCTTTATACTCAATAATCACAAACTTACCGTTCAATGTCAAACTAAGCGGGTTGATTTGCATATTTTTGTCTTTGTTGAAAACAGATATATAATTCAACAGAGTTTTGTTCGTCTTCTCCATAGTTTCGATGGCGTTCCAGAGAGGGGAAATTTCGTGAACATTTATATGTTCTACGGGAAACCACCTTAAGATTCCTGGTAGCGGATACGTTGTAATCAACTCCGTTCTTTCCAACCACAAATGAGCGAAATCATTATTGGACTCTATGAAAGGATCTTTCCTTATGAACGGCCTCGAAAAAGTGAACTTCTGTATATTATTTACCCTGTAGAAGTTGACTATTTGATCTGATATTGGTTTTCCGGAGAATCTCTGCTTCTTTTCGTCCATCACCGGATTAACCATATTTATTTGTATATCTACATAAAATTAAGGATTTTAATGAAATGTACCAAACTGATTGTATTTAAATATTCAATATTACACTATCAATCGGAATATATGCTATGTATAAGGAAGTCAGTTAACATATCTTTAACAAGGGACAAGTCGACAGCTCCCTTGTACAAGTTTGTACAAGTTCCGTGTTGGATGGTCGTCATATTCTTCTGGACGTAATTTTGTACGTCCATATACTGCCTGCCTCCTGTGATTGAGTGCCTCACATTCGCATAAGATGTGTAGACCTGTTCCTATCCCTTCGTTGCATAATCTGCAGCTGAGGGCTCCGTTGTACAGCCCTATGACCGGACAATGACTGGTTAGTAACCCTGTAATTATTCTGAGCCGATCCCTACTATATTGAAGTAGTTCTTCGGTTCTTTTCTCGGACGGTTCCCTAATGAAGGTTCTACTATGTTTGTTGCTAGGTACTTTTGTCCAGTACTCTGTGTGCTTCTTATTGGTCCATGTCCTACTTTGGTTTCGTACCAACGGATTGAATCATATTTTCATATATATTGGTCAGAGTGAGCGAGCCATTAAAACTTGTTGTAAAGAACACGCAGCATATATCCGATTTCGAAGACCTGAAAAATCCAGTGTCACTCAACACACCTGGAAAACGGCCGTAGAATAAATGAAAACTGTCTGAAATTGTTGAGATCGTTACTTGACACTAAATTTTCGGAAAGTTTAAAATAAGCAAAGTGTTTCATGAGAATTTTAAAGAGTGACAATGATCCCTTTCCAAACAACCCATTGTTTACTTTTTTATGGATCACTGTTACTAATTAGCAGGAACTTTCACGAGAAAATTTCCCGTCAATTTCTACCCTAAAACATTGATGTGAATTGGAAAGCTATGAGTGGAAAACATTATCATAGCAGAAAAGTGCCACGATATATGGAGGTCTTTTGTTCCTCGTTATTAGTTCCGATTACTGAAAATATCACCAGATTCGCACAGGAAAATTATTGGCAACCGACGTCGGTTTCGATCTACCAGTGGTATGATAGACCCCGATGGACCTTGCGTTTCTTCAAGAAAAACGACAGAAAACGTCCTGCCTACAAATTTGGTAAATGGATAGTCACATTATTTTGTGTTGAAAATTTGAAATTACGTGGGTGAATCAAATATAAACGAGACTTTTCGACCTTCAGGCACAATAGTGGAGGGAGAACGTTCCCGCTATGTTTGTTGTTGGGTAGGTTTGTCAGGAGTAGGGGAAGCACGTGGGCTCGCTTCCTCGACCCTCTCAGTGCCACCGTGACGATGTCGGAGCAAGAGATACATCCCTCAATTGCGCAACGTGTTGTAATCAAGTTTCTCGCCGCAGAAGGCGTAAAACCGGCCGAAATCTTGAAGAGATTGACTGCCCAGTTCGGGAAAGAGACACTGTCGCAAGCCACATTGTTTGCATGGCATAAACAGTTCGTGGAGGGTTGTGATCGTGTTGAAAATGAGAGTCATGAACGCAGACCTCGCACCAGCATTACAGCGAACATCATTAGCAGTGTTGGACGGCTTATTGAAGATGACAGACGTCGTACCACTTCTGAAATGGCAAGGGAGGTCAGGATAAGTTATGGGAGCACTTACTCACAGAGAAACTAGGGTACCATAAGGTGTGCGTTAAGGGGTTCCTCGCTTTCTCAGAGCTGACCAGAAATTGCGTTGTTTTCAGGTGTGTGAGCGTATTCTAGCACGATTTCAGGAACAAGAAGACCAATTTCTCACTTACATTATCACCTGTGATGAAACATGGGTGCACCACTACACCCCAGAGTCTAAACAAGCGAGTATGGAGTGGAAAAAACAAGGAGAACCTGGACCAGTGAAAGCCAAGTCACGTTTGTCGGCTGGCAAGGTTTTGGTCACCGTTTGTTTTGACCAGCGTAGATTGCTGTGTCTCGATTTTTTGTACGAGCGTAGGACAATTAATGCGGCCTACTACTGCGACGTTTTGGGTGGGGTCTGCGGCATATCGCCGCAAAAGACGAGATCTATCGATCAGGGAAGTGATTCTTCTCCATGACAATGCTCGCTCCCCATACAGCAGCCTTGACTAGGGAAAAATTGGAGCAACTGCGGTGGGAAATATTGGAACACCCTCCTTACAGTCCAGACCTGTTACCCTGTGACTTTCGTGTGTTTGGTCCTCCCAACGAAGCTTTGGGAGGCCAAAGATTCGATAGTGATGCTGCAGTTGAAGCCTACGTGTGCAATTAAAATATGTTTGAAATCTGTTTAAAATCTATTTTTTGTAAACCAGCTGTCGCACCCCTACGAACAACAACCCTCACAAGTCGAAACTTGTGCGAGCTGAGGATTAATGAGGTCTTACCTTTCAACGTGTGATTCCTAACACGACTACAGACATGACCTGCATCTTTCTACGTGGAAAGCTGTATTTCCAAATCAGTAGAAGAATAAAATATATTCTTCTTTGCGTTTAAAATAAAAATAAATTACTAAAAAAAAGTCTCGTTTATATTTGATTCACCTAGTAGGTAATTCAAGTACAGGCAAATTTAAAAAGACATCCGGATGAAAGGAGAGGACAAATACCTGTACTAAGGCGTTCTAACCGTATAAAAGAACAAACAAGAAGATATAACATTCAGTTTGAGTAGAGTCATGAAGATGATACCACGACCTACTATCGAAAGTGCTCGCATATATTAATCAGAAGTTATTAAAGCTTCAAATCCTTTTTGTGAACATGTGCTAATATTAGAATACTGAAAAAAATATATAGAAATTCAGAAACACAGGGGTGAGTTCAATAAAAAGGAAGAGGCAATGAATATCAATGAAATCTGGCTACCTGTACTTAATTGTACACAAACAAGTCGGCTAATCCAACTAAGAAAAACAAGTTACGCCCAACTATGATAATATGAAACTGGAGATAAGTTCCATCATTGTACTTTCTGCGTTGAAAACAACTCAAGAACTTCGACCGTAAACTCATCGCCTTTGAAAATATATACCGCAGTAATAAACGAAACGTCAGGCATAAAAACCTCGAACCACTGCCAAAAAAACGGAAAATAGCTTTGACACAGTTCTATTATTATTCATCGAAAACAATACCAGCCCAGTTGAAAATGAACAACTCTACCAAAAAAATAAATAAATTTCAAAACCACAAAAAATGTGATTGTTCACCCAATGTTATCAATAAAAATATTACGGGATATCTCCCATTATGAGTGTGTGTCACAACAATAATAACACTCACAATTAATAGTAACCCCTATAGTGTGTACACTATATAGTGTGTGTACACCCTATAGTGTGTACAATACACAGTACACAGTACACACTATAGTGTGTACAATATTTTTCGTTTGTCCACTCAAGAGCATGACACGTATAATTGTCCGTATGAAAAACATTGCGTGCTCAAATCCAAGCCATAAACGGATATTGTTTGGCATTGGAACTTATTGAATGAAAAACTCTCCAGTTTGGAGAAAGGAAATTCTGCCTCATCGGGTTAAAAAAGTCATGTGAAATATATGTTTCGATTTGTTTCCATATTACAGATTTCCCTCATCGATTCAGCCGTTACTTGATGAAGATCCACAGTAATTTGAAAAACTACACCTCACGATTTGATCTTCACAAACTTCATTTTGAAAAATATATCACATGTTTTGCTAGCATAGTAGCTTTTTCAAGTGATTTATAAATCACAGAATTCCTACGGAACACTCATATCAATTTTAGATTATGAGCTCGTCTTTTCCTCTTCTCTTTCGAATTTAGAAGTAATAGTAGTAGGAGACCTCGAGTGTAACCAAAAAAATTTTTCCATAACTGATCTGAGTGGGATTATCAAAAAAGTCATTATAATTCCTGTCTTTAGAACAAAATGTATCACTTCTTTCGATTCCCTCAGAATATCGACAACGTGCAGGAAATATGTTTCTCACAAACGCGAATCCATTTCGCTTTAGCAATTTGTAAAGGAATCCTCATCAATATTCCAGAAGATATGAAACTTTGAAGATGAAAGCAAGGCTAGAAGCAAAAACAACACATTGAGATTAATCATTACGCGGGGTTGTTTCATGAAGTTGAATTCATGAAATGGCCGCTTTGATTTAGTTCTGTAAGGTAAAAGTTATTACAGTAGATCAGAATCTAAAAAACAGAAAAATGTGTTTGTTTGTTTGTCAGGAATAACCACCCTGAACAAAAAAAATCTGTTTTTCCGTTAATCAAGTCACTTGATATCGAGACTATAAAAAAACTTGTGAAACACGTCAAATTTGGTTGTCTGGGGCACACATTTTTTAGTAAATATTGGAGATATTTACTCGGGAACTATTTGAGCACGAATTTTGAGTAACCATATTACAGCACTATTATTTTTTAAAACAAAAACCTGAATGATGAGAGATATTTCAATTTGCTGGATGATCAAGTTATGCCAATCATCAACAACGTGTCCAGATAGATTTTCCATTGCAAGATAGGATAGTTTTTCGAGATGAGGTACTCCTCATTGCGTGGTTCCAAAGATGGATTTGAAAAAGAGAGTCTTTAGAATTACCAACCATAACTCTTGATCTGACACCGCAGGGCTTTTTTCTATAGAAATGGTTGAAATCTAAAGTCTACAAAACGCAACCAACTACTGCAGATAATTTACGGAGAAGGATCACCACTTCTATTTTTGTGTTCTGAATGATAGGATAGATATTTATGATTCTCTAATTATCAATTATGTTATTAGGGATTTCCCAAATCCCCCTTGATACCTCTCTCTACCCACCGATGCAACTTTTAGTATTCAAGGAGATGACATCATACACTTAGGTTAATTTGTAACTCGCTCTGAAGATGACACAGTATGTCGCAACAGTATTGAATGTTAGTGTTGCGTAAATTGTCAAATATTATTTTTACCCTACCCATACTAATGCTCATTTTTAACATTCAGGGAAGGATAGATCAGTAGTTTAGCCTAGCACTACTGATGACACTTTGACGGATAGAAACAGTGCTGTCTGGTGTTGATTCAGAGATTCATTAAAGTTGCCATGTGGTGAAAGCTGCCGATCAGCGGTCGACGTCGTAGCTTGGCTTTTCAACTGATAGCCTCGTTTATTTATGATATTCACATATTCGAAAAGTTAATGTCATCACCTTCATTACTGACTTTTTCTGTTCAGTTCCATTTTAAAATATAATACAATCTCAAATGGTTTTTTTTCTGACATCACATATAGTTGAAATGTGGATGCATAATTGAAATAAGATATTACTATTCTATCATACCTGTTAGTCAAGTGGAGAAAGTGGATGTCCCTTTGAAACTATAATCAACGTATCTCATGATTTTTCAACAACTTTAAATTCTAATGACATATTCAGTGTGGCTCGTATTATATATTTCCCTCTCTCTACGGAACGTTCACTGCAAACCAACTTTTTTCAAGGAAAAAACACAAGCACTACAGGAAAATTATTGAGGGCTCTGAGATGAGTGCCTGTGCGGAAGTAGCGATTCACATTGGATTCGAATCGTTGGAGATTAAATCCATTTGGGAAAACGTTCTCAGGAAGTTTATTTCACAAAATCTCAGTTCTCCAAATGAAGGAGTTCTTAAACAGTGAAGTTCTAGGTGTACGGAGTTTAATCTCAAAAGATGAGCAGCCACAATCCGTCGCTAAATGAAACTGTTTCGATCTACCATAGGTTTCATCAAGGGTGCTAGTCGGGACCATATTCATCGAACGAAATAGACGAGTCGTTTGGATCAGTTCTGAGAATTTGAGAACAGGTCAAATCCTTTTTTGATACCACTCTTTCAACCACTGAGTGTGTTTGTGTTTCATGGATGAGGAATAGCCTTCTGTATGATATACTTCATGTATGAAAATATATGAATCTGTTCATATCAAATACCTGTTTGCAGGTGGTTGACAATGTTTCGTGGTGCATTTCATAAGTTCGGACTTCCATTGCTTATTATGATATTAATTGATTTGAAATCCCTGGAAAAATCTAAAAAAATTAAAAAAAGATCAACTGAGAAATAACAATTATATCAGGCATAAACCTGAAATTACAATTAACACGAGATAAAAATTAAAACTTATTAACAAGAAATGAAAATTGAAAATGAAAAATCCCAAGCCAAGTTACTTCACGATGTTTTGATTGTTAGTATCCACAATCGTGTTTACTAACAATTTTTTTAATTTTCATTTTTTGTCAATAATTTCCATCTCGTGTTGATAGTTCTTTTTTTATTGTTGCTTGAATTTTATTTCATTATAATTTCAGGTTTTTTGCTTGATATTATTGTTATTTTTCAGATAATCTTTTTAATTTTTATAGATTTTTCCAGAGATTTCAAATCAATTTATATCATATTAGACAATGGAAGTCCGAACTGATGAAATATATCAAATACTCAAGTATTTGAAATGTTTGGATGTAAATGAAACTCATATACTTTTATATGTTGAACAAAACTCATACATACTGTATATACGAAAGTATTCAATACTCAAAGTTACTTTCCTCCACACCAAAACTTTGAAACGATTTCTATTGCCAGTTTAGAACTGATAGCTATTCTGTGTGGAAATATTCATCAGCTGTTGTCTTCTGTTGATGCCAAAAAGGTGAGTGAAATGGTGTCGAAAGAACACTTTACAGTTTTGGAGCCAAGAAAGTTGAAGCCACTGAGATTTTCATTTCCACAATTTGATTTTTCATATTCAATTCTGAATTTTTGCATTTCTGTAAAAATTTTCAATAGGATCCGAGTGGACATAGTATTTCAATAAATGAAGGTAAGAACATTTACTCAGATTTTTCATAAAGTTTCACAGTAATTGGAATGAACTATTAATTTCTACAGGTAACCACAATAAATAAGTGAAAACCGCATCCAAATCGGTTGAGCTGTTTTTAATATTAGTGCACACAAACAGAGAGCTATCAGTTACATATTTTTATATGTATTGATATTGATATTCTCCATTATCAACACACAATATTTATACTTTGTAATCATGACGTTAAGTATAGGCTGATTCACAGGTTACCCAACTGAAATATTTTCGACAATGCAGTGTTGCCACATCAATAAGAAAGTAGTAGCAACTTTGATTTTTCAAATAGAACGCTCGGTATATAATATTATTTTTCGAATTTACAATAATCATCTTACAATATTCTATGTTATTCTATATGTCTATATGTTACTGTTTTTGCAATATGAATTAATTTAATTATTTTCTTTAAAATCATGATGTCTAAAAATGTTAATATATTTGATTCAAGGAATACTTTGATACCAAAATTTGGTATGGCGTCAGGTGATACTTGAAGGCTTTCTAAACTCCAGCGTAATCTCCATTACTTCAATACAGGGTGGTAAAAAATACAGTTTTTTCGTTTGCCTGAAGAAGTGACAAAGTTGATAAAGTCCGAATATGCTCTTCAATTAATTTTCAAAGTGAACCTGGTGTCGGGTTCACCAGAAACGTCTAATGTGCCATCCACCGTGAATCAGCCGGTATATTAATGTATCGTTCGTGCAACATAATTTTTCAAAAAAAGAAATGAGACTTCGTCTTTGCCTGGAGAAGATAAATCAACCTGATATTTTCCCGCAATCTCAAAGGCTTCAATGTATTATTTCATGAATATATTTCGGTAGATTCCCTATTTCAGACATCAACGAGTAACTGATTTCTTTCACTACATAAATTTTATAAAGAATAGATCCACCGTTCTCGCATCCTTTGCATTAGGTATTACTTTTGAAGTTATTTGCAAAACTGAGAGCGGAGCGGAGAAATCATTACTGATATGACAGTAAGGCCAGAGAGGTTTTTCTCAATTGATTTTTTTTTTGTTTCATTAGAAATATCACACTTATCAAAATGTTGATTGAACTGTGGGTATTCATAAAATCACATGAAGTAAAACTCATAGGACATCCACCCAGTCTCCAAATTATATCAAATGGCGTTCTTTAGGCCACATGTCTGCTGTTTTGAGAAAAATAAAAGTATTTTCAAGTGCTAGAAGAGTTACATTTCACATACCTAGAAGAGTGAAATTATAAAATTGTCAGAGCATTTCATCATTTACATTTTCTGAAAAACGAGTAAACATTATAATGACTCGGATAGATTCTTCTCAGCACTAGACAGTTTCGGTTTTCAACAACTTTCATTCAGATAATGTATACAATGATCTGAACAGGTGAAAACAGGTCCATATGTACTATCAAGAAAGACATGAAAAACATAGTAAATCTAACGTAAACCAAGTTGAAACTATGTTCTTCCTTCATAAAATTCACTTGTCCTCTTCAGTTTCTTTTTCCACTCAGAGATTTTTTTTCCACTCATTTAAAATCACACCAAAATATGCATCTAACCTAAAAAATAAACGATAATCAACTCAAAATCTCGAAAAAATTGCTCAGGTCTCTTTTCACAATCACCCATTGAGTTGAAGACGATGAAGTAGTGAAGTCATGGAGAATAAAAGTGAAAGAACACTCTCCCATACAATATGGCAAGCCGAATTTGTACCCAATATCCCCAATAACTGAACGTTTGGGAAACCATAAGATCATTCTTTTTGAAACTGAAACTACAGATTATTTCAACTTGCTAAATATTCAAGTTATGCGAAGCATCTACAAGACCATCTAGTTAGATTTTCAATTGCGAAACGGGATGGCTTTTCAACAATCAGTTTCATTGCGTAGAATTGTTGTGAAAGTTACTAGTCACACTCGACCAAATAAACCCAGCTTCTTAACGAAGCCGATTAGTATGTACAGTGAGTGGTCAAATGGTAAGAGCACGGCTCTGCCGAACTCTAAAAACCTGGTTCGGTCTCCAGCGGGGCAGGCACAAAGTATGTGCTCTGCTGTTTCATCAGTTTTCGAACAGAGGCGACACACACTGTCTTCCGACAGTCCGAGTCTCTGCATATGATGATTCAAATGACAGTGACCTGTGAGAAGGCCTGTTACACGTCGTAGTTCATCCCTACTGTAGTCCAACAACTGCTTGGTATTAAGCTTCGAAGGGGGAAAACACCTCAGAGTGAACCAAATCTGGAAAATTTCAGTTCACTACAACTGGCCGATTCTTAATGAAAATCCATATTAAAACTAAGTAATATAGTTTATTGTATGATTTTTCACTATTTATAGTGAAAATCATACAATGAACTGTGAAAATATTGAAAGTCAAACAGTGAACAGTACTAATTTTTTATTCTATAAGATTATACCAGAATTCCATAAATCTTATTGCCATCCAGGTGTTCAGTCTTTGTTTGGCAAAGCCTAAAGCGATGCCAGTGACAAGTTCTGGTCCGATGAAGCTGCTTGCAGCACTCTCCTGTGCAAGGGAGTCAGCAGTCGCATTGCCTTCCAGGCCAGTATGGCCAGAAACCCAGACCAGAGACAATCAGTTAAGTTTTCCTATCGAGGAGAATCGTTTTTGGCAATTTTCCACTAATTTAGACGTTGCTTGGTAGGAGCCCAAGCTTCCAATGCCGCTTGACTGTCTGAAAGAATATTTTTATTGGCTTGTGTATGAGGTTGGATTCTTCATATCTCTTTGTACACAATTCAGTAGCGTAAATTTCCACTTGAAATACATAAGATCCTAGGCAGCTTGATAGACAGTTACTATATAATAACAGATTTTCCAGTTTGACTCTAAACAATAGATTTTTATTTGGGGCCATGGGTGGGATTAACAGTCTACGAGACGCAGCCAACTATTTTAGGTGATTTATTGAAAAAAATCACCGTGGGTGATGTTCTTCAGAATGTAAGGAAGGAAACAAGCTTGTTTATATCATTATATGCGAGTTGGTCGTACTCAGTTCGTACATTTGATGAAGTGAATTCTTCTGTTTAGTTTCTTTTGATTCAAGTTGAATACAACCAAAAAGACATATTTTTTTCTTTGGATGCAGAATGGAAAAACCTTTCAAATGAAGTGTCACTCCATTATGATTCTCATTTGAAATTTTTGACATGTGAATCGTTACGAGAGGGGGATGACTCACAAGCGGTTAATTTTTTATGTATTAATATGTGAAACCAGATTTGACATTTTTCACAATTCATTCACATTACAATATCAAACTGCTAATTCAGAGTGACTCGTTATCACTGGAAAGTTGATTGTTTGTGATTCGGTGAATTGTTTTCAGTGAAATCTCCTACATTCATTTAAATTCACTAATAGAGTCCCCTCTAAGATTTCACTATAAATGGTTCACAAAACAGTAACAGGTTTTTTGCTACTTTAGCTTATCCAAGCATAGATGTTGATTGATCCTTCATTTTACACACCTTTCATGGTAAGAATATTACAGTTAACTGCAATAGTAAGTTTTCTTATTCAATTTCGGGAATATGTTTCAGGCACAAACAATTGAAATATTTCACTTCATTCAGTTCAACTTTGTGAATCATCTCATGACGCAGATTCTCAAAGAATTCCTGAAGAACAGATTAAATCATCATTAGTCACCAACACTTTTCATAAAAACACGACAAAGGAAGAAATAGTTCACCAAAAACAACTACTTTCCTGACTATACATCGCGGACTGTATTCGATCACACAAATAATACCTTTTGTTTCAAAATGTATATATCAAACGTGTATGAATTATATTCACATATTCACTTGAACATTTTTAGACTATACTATTAAGGAAATAGTAGGAAGACAATAGAATAACAACAATTGAACTAGACCTTCAAAGTGGAAGGGGTATCGATTCATAAACTATTCGAAGACAACATATACCTATTCATTCCAGTTCACTAAACTTCCAGATTATCTCTGGAGCTGAACAGGAAAGAAAATAACGATTCTCAAAAAATATATAGGAATGCAATCATGAAGTTTGTCACCGGGCTTGTGAATCCTAAACTAGAACAATATCTAAAACCAAAAATCTTTCAATAAAAACGATTTTCGTCAAATTTATTTCATAATCCTTTCTCAAATATCAAATTATCAATCTCTATGTTCATTTATATGAATTCCTGCTTAGTTTCTGAATGCTCAACAGGTATAGTGGTGAGTGGTTGAATAGTGAATTATTTGAATTGGGATTGTTTGAACCAACATGTATAATATAATAATTGAGGATCCGTGTCGGTTGACCACTCCACTGCTGCGAGATGCATCCGTTGTTAGATGAGTGCTTCGATCAATGCAAACTCTGATATTATTGAATAATCGTGGATTGAAAGTAAGGTAGAACCAGAACCTCCGGCGTAGAATGAAAACAAGCAATGTTCACGAATACAAGAACTGCAACACTTTTCTCGACGCACTTTCTACCAACGAGAATGGCGTCTTCAGTAAAAGTAGTTTACAACAGTGCTTGTTTTGTATTCTGAATTACTCTATGATTCATATTATTTTTTCAGTAACAATAATAGAAATCATAAAACAAATACCTTATAATCTATATCTTCTATACCTATACTAATATTATAAATGTAAAAGTTTGTGAGAATGGATAAATGTATGTATGTATGTGTGTGGCTCTCTCACGCCTAAAAGACTGAATGGATTTAGTTGAAACTTTACATAAATGCGGCTTATACATCAGAATAACATAAAGGCTCAAATTTACAAAGGTTTCGTGTAATTTTGGTCATAATATAACGAAGAAGATTGAGTAAGTCGGAAAAATTATTGCTCCCTTAGAGCAATTTCAGCGTGTGTACCTATACTATACTATACCGTTGGAGTTACATGCAAATAATGTATCGTAAGATTGTTTATCTTAAATGATTCTAAATGAAAGTCAGCAATAGCATATATCTCACCTCTTGTGTGGTAGTGATTATATGCAAAATACTGAGTTATGAATACAATTGGATTGGATACTTTTTTTACTGTGCACATTTTAGAATATCTGTCAAATTCTTATAAAAATTGAAACAATTGCCGTTTTAAGTATTCAATAGGGATGAACTTTGTCTTTCACACTAAGTAATTTGGACAGAACGTTTGAAAGTTATCACGATAAGATAAACTTGCAAGCCATCACGCGTCGCGTCTACTATAAGCCGACAGCTGACGATGCGCGGGGATAGAGGGGCGGTCTAAGTAATGAAGCGTCATCGCCGAGAACGCGACCCGAACATGAACAGAGACGTGAGGGCAGACGTCGTTGACGGTTGTGTTAGTTTTGCGAATTTATTTATAGAAAAAAATTCACTTCTCAAAGCTATTCATTACTTAGTACAGTTGGCATATTATTTATTACTTTCATTTAAATCAAAAATATAAATTACTAGCTCTTGCCGTGGCTTCGCCCGTGTAGAATTTGGTGTGTCACATTAAGTTTCGTAACAGACCATTTTCAACAAATAGTTACAATATTTTTCATCGACCCAAAACTTCAGGTTTCCACTTCAAAACTGACGAAATTCAATACAATTTTTGAACCTCTATTTTCACCCTTGTAGGTGGTCATTAACATTTATTACTACACCAAAGGTTCCAAACAGTGCATCACAAATCTCTCTATATAACGACTTACATTTGAATCCGTTGAGCTGTATAGGCGTGAAAAATAAAAAACGCAACATATTCAATATTTCGACCTTAAACTCGAATCGAACAGAAAAACGTGCTCCTCAAAGCAATAACTTTACAGTGGTTTATTCTGCGCTTTGTATAGTGAATTCTAGTTATATACGGGCAGAAATCTCCGCATAATATACTAATGTAAGTTTAAACTTTGCATGATTAGCGGTAGAGGCGTTATTTGAGTGAATACATCTCCACTTCGCAATAAATAGATTTCACTAATAAGAATGATGAAATCTACAATCTTTTATTGGAAATCAAACAAGAGATCAGCGAAATGCGTGTAGAAATTACCGATCTGTGCACAGGGAAACAGAGACTGGAACAAAAGGTATGTGAGCTAGAGAAACGATTGGAATCCAGTGAGAGACAACAGAAGAAGTATAATCTGATACTGTATGGCGTGGAAGAGAACAAAGACGATTACAAAGAAGTACTTCGCATATTTAATCAAATTTTGAAAGTGAGTTGTGACAAAGCAGCGATCAGAGATTTGTATTGAATCGGGAAATCGGAAGACA
>WOGO01003200.1:0-14652 GCA_015342085.1 Leptinotarsa defecta | reverse complement strand
ATTTTCAGCTATTCATTTTTAATTCTTTTTTTTTAGTTGTTTCAAGGATTTCAAATCATTTTATATAGAAGACAATGAAAGTCAGAACTAGTGAAAGTGCAAAATTTCGTTACAAACACCAGAACTGGTGAAACTAAATGAAAGTGATGTTAAACAGATATCTATCACTTGAAACAAATCCTGTATTGAATTATTACCGATTCAGTGGAATGTAACATGCGACTTACAGCAATTCCTCTCGTCCTGTCCCCAAGGGCAGTCGACTTTTCCGTCGCACAGATGTTCCTGTGTGATACATTTATCTGCTCCGCAATTGATCATACCTGGACCGCATTTGTGACACTTCAGTTCATCGGATTGATCTTTACAGTCCACGTGACCATCACACTGCCAATCTTTCGGGATGCATCGCTTAACGTCGCATTGGAAACCAAAATCGCAAACTGGAAAATATTTCATGACCTGGTTTAGTATACGATGAAAAATTGATCCTCGTATAAGAATAATGGGAGCTCATAAGGGCGATTGTGTTTTATCCATGGTTCGCTGTTTTTGAGGTTTGAAATAAATATACATTGTTTATCGGAAATAATGATTAGGTTATTACATTATGTAACTGAATATTTCCAGCGATTTTGGGATCATATAAAGAACTAGTTTATTCAAAATCAACAACAAGTAGAAATATTAGACTAATGGTCACGTAGGCTTCAGATAAAACGGCTCAGGCAAAGTTCTCTGGCATACTAGACAGGTTTGTCTGACTATTTGTGGTGTCATTAATAACAACACTTGCAAAGATTATAGAAATACTAGTCAAGAGAAGATTAGTTGATTTTCTCGAGAGAACTTGTGGCTGACTCGTTTTATGTAATCAATATTGAAAATTTTCTAATGCAGAGTATACTAGGCTTCTGGTTGACACTTGTAGTCACATCTTTAAGTGACCTCTGACATTATGCCTCCAACTGTCAACTACGAACTGCCTTGTGAAGTACTGTTCCCAAGAAGAGAGGACTCGATCCTCCGGGAGAAGGAAATATCAAGAGCAGATAGTTGTTGGTTCACAGATGGATCAAAAACACCTCCCTGTTCCGGTTCCGATATTTTTAATCGCAGACCCAGGACAGAGATATCAACCTGGCTAGGAAGCTATGCGACTGTATTTCAAGCGGAAATATATGATACTGAATTGTGTGTCGCGAGATCGATAGAATCCAACCTCATTCACAAGTCAATAAAAATATTCTTGTACAGTCAAGCGGCGTTGAAAACTAACGCCTGAATTGATAGCAAGTTGTCAAAAATGACTCTCTCAATAGGAAGACTTGACAAACTGCCTCTGGTGTGGATTCCTGGCCATACTGGCTTAGAAGGCAATGGGGCTGCTGACTCCCTCGCAAAGGATGGTGCTGGAATCTGATCAGAATATGTCATTGGCATCGCTTTAGGCATTGTCAAACCAACATGGAATACCTGGATGGCAAGAAAATTTATGGACTCCTGGAAAAATCTTCCATGATTGGCACACTCCAAGGCGTTCATTCATCCTTCGGGGCTTAAAACAGTTGTTAGACTGAAGTAGAAATGTTTCGACAGACGTTCTTTGCGAATATGAGTAATGGAAGTTACGCTCTGTAGAAAGCTCTAAAGTAGATCAGAACTTTCGAGAGTGTTTCATATAATTTCTCAACAATCCACAACATTCTTGAATGTTCTGGAAAGTTTGGAAATAGTCTGATCATCCTGAATTGATGTGGTATCTCTCTATCTCTCGACAGTGAAGAAGGTTCTCGTTTTTACTTGTGAGGCGTGCTTTTGAAGATATAGGGAGTGGAAGTTTCTCCATCTGAGAAGCCTGGGAGTGACAGAGAATATTTCACAACATTCCTCAATATTCCAGAACATCTGGAACGGTTGCAAACATCCTAGAGCATCCCAAGGTCCTTGTAGAATGATCATGATGTGCTTTTGAATCAATACGGGCTAAAATATTCGCCTTCTATTCTGAAATGTTTGGGTATAGACTGGAGCATTCTTTCTTTCTTCTTTTATAGAAAAGAAATGAATAATTAAAATCCATGAATAAAAAAACGGACTTCAATAATCTCAGTCAAATTTATACTTATTTATTTAAATTAGATAATGATAGTCCAAGAAGAAATAGTAATGCTGATTCGTCCAGTATGTAACTGATTCAAAACAAATTATTATTTTTATGTTATCAACAAATAATTGTCATTTATCGATTCATGTCAAAATTAACTTTCAAATTATTTTTCGTTCGATTTGCTGCTAATTTTTCATATCAATCTCATGTTGAGTAAGTTATATCTATAACGTTTTATACATATATTTTTACAATCATCTTTTCAGTTGTCCTGAAGAAGAAAATAAACATTTCCGAAAGCTTGACAAACTAGCAAAGAGTTTTCATCATTGACCTTGACTGCAACCTCAAGATACCATCTGATTAATTCATAGCTGTTGTTGACTCCTTACGTATGTGTTGTTTCCTGCTTTCGACAAACAAGTGTAGCCTACCTTTCGACTTGACTGCATTACATTTTCCATAGGCGTGCTTAAGCTTGGAAAATAAAATTCAATTCACGTTCACCTTCCTACCATTTCATTTTCTGTGTTCATTGCATTCACTTTCAACATTGATTCGAGGTGAACATTTAACACAATTGACGCGAATGAGAAATAAACATAGCCAACTCTGAAAAAATCATGTGATATTAATTATGATATACACAACTTACACAAGCAAAATAATTTAAAAAATATATTGTTACACATAAATTACGCTATGCTTTATTTGAATCAAGTAAATGAATTGAAATTTTAGAGGCAGCAATTTTTCATAGAATTTCAAAAGTGGTAATTCATACGGCAATCTTCTGTTGGTGAAGTTACTCGTCTCTATTCGTTAAATTATGATACTAATAAAAATGTTTCGCTTTCTACTGTAACTCTAGAGTATTTTACTCAAATACTATCTGTCTTTATTATTCTAATTATCCAACTATACGATTATTTTAACATAATCGATACTTCATTTTATGAATTTTTGGCTTGTGTCAACAGTAAGTTCAGACGCACCAATATATTTTTATTTTCATAATGATGTTCGGATGCCGATGATAAATCGCAGAACTAATTCAATTATATCCGTCACTATTTTCCGAGAAAACTTCAGTAATGTATATTTCACAAACTTTCCATATTGTGGGAAACTCAAATATTCAGTGTACTAAAAATAATTCGAAGAAGTATACTTACAGTCAGATCCTAGTCAGCTTACACACTCAACTTTCCTAGCACTAGACTACGAAATGATTAATGTTTTCCATAATTTTCTGTATTTATGTGTTCAAAATCCATTCAGTTGAAGGTTCAGGTAACATTAGGTAGTGTTGCAGAACTGCCAACATTCAAATTACAATATTCAAAATCAAATCAAATAATTTTATTTATCCTGTAGAACTCTGACCTATCACATAACAAAGTTATAGGATAGGTCAAATAGCATTTTGTACATACATAAAATAATTCTTAAAGTAAAATCAAACCAAACATATAAAATATGAAAGATTGTCATACGCATACAATGGTGGATAAAACATATCAACTCCTCTCAACTCCAGTCAGGTAGTGTTGCAGAACTGCCAACTTTCAAATTACAATATTCAAAATCAAATCAAATAATTTCATTTAACCTGTAGAACTTTAACCTATCCCATAACAAAATTATAGGATAGGTCAAATAACGTTTTGTACATTCATAAAATAATTCTTAAAGTGAAATCAAAGAAAACATATAAAGTATGAAAGATTATCATAGGCATACAATAGTGGACAAAATATTTCAACTTCTCTCAACTCCAGCCAGGTAACATTAGATAGTGCTGCAGAATTGCCAACATTCAAATTACAATATTCAAAATCAAATAAAATAATTTTATCTATCCTGTAGACCTTTGACCTATCCTATAAAAAAGTTCTAGCATTTTGTACATACATAAAATAATTCTTAAAGTAAAATCAAACCAAACATATAAAATATGAAAGGTTGTCATAGCCATACAATGGTGGAAAAAAACATATCAACTTCTTTCAACTCCAGTTTCATTAAATTAATGTAACAGAGAAATAAAATTAAGGAAGATTGAGAAATTCATCTATGGTATGAAAATTATAATCTAATAAAAACCTTTCGAGAGTGGTTTTGAATTTCTGAATTCTATCAGTAGTTTTCAATGATTGGGGCAGTTTGTTATGAAGTTTCAGCCCCAAGTAATAAGGTGAGTTGGCGGTTTTATTACATTTGACGGGAATTATGCGTATTTACATTATGGTAAGATGAAATGCGATCATATTTTGAACTTTGGTGTATATGAATACACACATTTCAAAAATAAGATCCGGGAAACGCCTGCCAAAATTCGTAAAATCTTTTTTTGGGCAATAAATATATTTAGAGCCAATGAAGAGCTTCCCTAAAGGCAAACGCCATATCTGACTTTATATTCTATATGTGCCTAGTAATAATTTACCAACTATTCAGTGGTTAATATCGGCATAAGATTTCGTATCAGATACGAAACTGAACTTAGTTTCAATATCAGTTTATTACAATGACTCTTCCAATTCAGACATATAGATATCTAGCGTGAGTTCCAGAAATTAACATTCATCGGATAAAGAAAGTGTGTTGTCATTCTCATTGATTCTAATTTCAGGAATTGAAAAGTTTTTTTGCCTGCGATGGAACCGTACAATTTTCTTTCAAAATTGTGTCGTCTTTGTCCGAAATTAGAAGTGATGTGTCATCTGCATACATAACGCACGTATTCTCAGCAACCGCGGCCTCAACATCATTCCAATATGTTATTTATTTATTTCATACACTATTCTACAGGTTGAACCCAATTACAGAATAGGGAGAAGCACTGGCATTCACATAATAAAATTTGTGAATCTATATAAAAAATAAAAACAGAACTGTTAGTTAGCTAAGAAATGTCTTTTGATTGGTGGCATCATCAGTGGATATGTTTTGTTCAGGCTAGACTAAACAAACGTATCCTTTTGATAATTTATAAACTGGAAACGCGAAAATGCAAACTACGAGTTTGTATTTCAGCTTCATGGACAGGAAGTTCGGCCATATCTGAGTAGATGGGACCGAAAATTTATTTAAAATAAAAACTGACCAATGACTTCGATGAAAAGAAGACATAGGTCTTGAATAGTCTAATCTGAAGATTTCGGGCTATGTAATACAAAGGAAGGTCTCGAGAAGGAACTAGACATAATCAAAAATGATCTTCAACGGAATGACTACTTCCAAGCCATGGTGGAACAGACTTTAGCTGAAAGGCAGCAGGAGCCTCGCAATGAAGAGAAGCCACCTCAACCAGTACTTCCACTTCCTTACATCGAAGGATTATCGGAATGGATAGAAAGAGTTGGTTCTAAGTACAACATCAGAACCTGCTTCAAATCCGAAAACACTATCCACCCGAAGACAATTGTGGATACTAACAATCGAAACGTCGTAAAGTAACTCTTAACTTTTTTGTCTAATTGTTTTATTTCTACTTGTATTTTCCACAACTATTTCATTTCAGGGTTTTTTGCTTAATATAATTGTTATTTTCAGCTATTCATTTTCAATTATTCTTTTTTGGTTTTTTCCGGGATTTCAAATGATTTCATATAATATCAGACAATGGAAATCCGAACCAGTGAAACCCAAAAATTCAACATATGTAACAATTGAGATCAGATAATGATACTTTTGTGATTTTGAATGAAAAAGAAATGAATAATATTCACGCCTTACCTTGAGACTACAAAAATTGTGAGTTTCAAGCAATTCATTATAGGGTATTTCTACAGTAGGATACGTGCCTTCAGTTCTAAAGACATATATTTTAGGAACCGCCTCGGTAGTACTTCTAGTTGATTTATATGAACCTGGTAGTATGGACTCCATACTACAGATGCACATTCCAGCCTCGATCGAACAAAAGTGAAATAAAGTAATTTTAATGTTGAAGATTTTTCGAAGTCTTTTGTATTTCTGACTGAGAATCCATACATGCGATAAGCAGCTGTCAGAGTAGTGTCAAAATGTTTATTGAAAGAGAGAAATTAATCAAAAGTAACACCTAGTTCAGTTAGTGTATCAGGACGCTCCAGAACTTCATTGTTTATGACGTAGGTGTGTGAAGTCAGATTTGTTTCAGTGAGTGGAACATTACATTACATTTGGATAAGTTGAGACATAGATTATTCTTTCGACACCATGTAGCACCACGATATGAATTCAGGGTGACACGTTCGCCCTGCACATGTTATATTGTAATAAAGTTTCAAGTCATTTGCGTATAAAAGAAAACTGACACTAATTTCAGCTCCGATATCATTGATGAACATATTGAAGAGAAGGGGTCCTGGGTTTGACCCTTGTGGTACACCAGAAGTGGCTACATATTCGACAGACTTGAGGCCATTAAGTTGAATATACTGCTTACAGTTGTAAAAATACGATTTGAAGGAAATAATCAAGTCAAAAGTCGAAAGCTTGTTGAGCAGGATACTATGGTCAAGTCTGTCGAATGCTTTAGAAAAATCAATGTAGATGACATCAGTCTGAGACTGACAATCTATACCCTCCGCAGTACTTTGAGTGACTGTTACAAGATTGGTGATGGTTGAACGTCCTCTCATGGAACCGTGTTGATCGGGGCTAATAATATTGCTAACATGACAGTAGATTGTCTTCTCAAGAAGCATCTCAAACACTTTACAAAAGTTACATATGATAGAAATTGGTCTGTAATTTTTTATTTCCTTTTTTTAAAATTGGGCAAGCTTTCGACATTTTCCATATTGATGGTACAGTTGATGGTTTCAGGCATATATTGATTAGAGTTGTTAGTGGTTCAACCAGAGTTGAGGCACAATCTTTAATGATCCCGCAGTAAATTGAGGCTTTAATTTTTTTTAGGGTATGATAAACATCTTCAATACTGAAGTTTTTGATTGAATGGCACCAGGGCCGTCACCATGGGGGGAGCCTCCCCCCCTGCTTTTTCGATTTGGGAAAAAGTTGGGAAATTTTGGGCCGGTGTAGTTAGAACAAAATAATAGTAAAAAAATGAATGAAATTGAAAAAATAAAAATGAGACAAAAGAAAGGGAGAGGTAATGAGAAAAGGGAAAGAACCAGGAGAAAGTTGGGGTTTCCAAACATGCATAATTTGGAGATCCCATACTTTGTAATTCTGAATTGTTTGAAAACTTCGAAAAAGCCTAATTTTTCCCAAGTAAGAGAACAGTTCTGAAGAATTCACAAATTTTGAAGTTGTAATTTTACATAATTCCCAAGGTTTCGCTGTTTTTTCGACTTGAGAAAGTTGGGAAATTCCAGGCCGTGAAGATAGAAAAAAATATTGCTAGAAAACAATAAGTACAATATTGTTTAAGTGTTGTTTCCTTTCATTTGTATTGAATATTCCTATACATGGTGGATATGGTGGAAGACCAAGGACCTTGGTCCAGAATAAAATAATTCTCATCATCATTTTTATAATTATCAAAATTTATCTTTGTTTATGCATACCCTAACGGACATGAGCATTCAGCCAATCTTTGGATAGCTGAGTGAGAAAATGAATATGTTATAGTAGTAACTAATCCCTCGGCTTTCATTTTTTCGAAAGTTGGGAAATTTTGCTGGTGGGGTTGGGAAAATTTGGATTCCCTCCCCTCCGCTTTTTCTTTTTGCTATGGCCCTGCTAAGCACTACTGTTGTTCGCATGGTCACTTGATGTCGACACTATATAAGAACCACTGAAGAATCTGCAAAACTATCAAGAATATCTAAGGAATTATTGAGTAGCTTGCCTTCAGGTAACATTTTATCTCCGATTACATTAGTACATTTTGACTTGTTAATGAATTACTGAAACTTATTGGAGTTATGAATAAACTCGCTCTCAGTTTTCTGAATGAATTTTTTAGAAGCTATTCTAATGGCTCTTTTGATTTCTGCCTGGAGTTTCTTTTGAATTCACACCAAAATTTTGTTTTAGTTCGGATTTTCTTTATCAATACACCATCAAAGTAGGCTGGATAATTATTTTTAGATTTTATCGAGGATTTTGGCACGCAGCGATCAAATACATTGTATAATTTTTCATAAAAGTAAAGACAGGCATCATCTGCATTGCGAAACACATTTAGAAACGTTCAATCGATATTGAGTATCAGCTCATACATGAGCGGAAAGTTAGTTTTAAAATTGTATGCATCTTGGAAACATAATTCCAATTTATTCTTCGAGTTCGTTTTGAAGTTCAGTTCGCATGTTATTTCCAAAGCAGGATGATAACGGTTCTCTTTGGACGTCCACTATATAAATAATAGCGGTCACTGATTCTTGAGGTACTCCAAAGATCAAAACTTGAGTATTTGAAATAATGATCTATGATCCACCAAAACAAATTGACTCCTGTTTCGGGTTAAAGACTCTATCCATTCAAGGAAATTTCCTGTTATTCCATATTAATATAATTTATTCAATATCATGTGGTCGACGCAGTCGAATGCCCTGTTGAGATCACAGAATATTCCATCAGGGCATTCGCTATCATCTGAAATTATGAATTATAATAGGTAAAGGAGAAAATCATGAAAATATTTAGGATATTTTATATGTAACAGGCACTGACGCAATGAAACGGATGTCCGTTTCGAAGCACTGAAACAGGCACTGACGCAATGAAACGAATGTCCGTTTCAATGCACTGATACAGACACTGACGCAATGAAATGGACGTCCGTTTCGATGCACTGATACAGAAACTGACGCAATGAAACGGACGTTCTTTTCAATGCGTCAGTGGCTATTCGATTCATTGCAAACCTAACTTCGGAAACATTAACAACCAAATTCTGAATAATAAGTATTGATAAGGTTATAACTCACCGTTTCATGCATTGATTGATGATATTTTGCAACAAATACGACCAACACAATGAAAATATAATTTATCATGAAATTTTAAACCATTTTTCAAATTTTCTGTATATTTCACAACTGTGAAGCATTTCACAATCATGCACAGAAGTAAATGTATGTAATGGCCGCGGAAGCTGTCATTATTGTGGGTTTGCGTTTCATTGCGTATCTCCCCTATACAGTGCATTTCTTTAATGCCCCCTCCCTTCAATTTTTTGAACGAGTCAACTTAAAAAATTGAAATTTGGAATGAAGAAATTAATGCATGAATACTTTATTTTGAAGTAAAATAGACAGATGAAACTTTCAAGATGACGACTGGGCGCCATCTGGGAAAAAATTAAATGGAAAGGGGGGTCTCGTGACACATTTTTTTGAAGCTGCTGACAAATTCTTTACAACCCTAGGATATAATGTCAATATTTTCAATTACTACAAAATGGCGGAACATCACATAATTTCCTGAAGACAAACACATTAATATCGATATTTTCAGAAATATTCTTTTTCATCTGCCATATAGTAACCCCAACAACCCGATTAGGTTTGTAAAGTTATTTTTTGTTTATATAAACGACAAAAAATGTCAGTACGACAATGAACAGCATTGTTCAGTTAGAATATTCTCATTTAGTTTTCGGTTTTACTAGTAGCAAGGTACCACATCAACAATCTCTAAAATGGTCAATACTCGTTCATTGGAAAAAAAATTGAAGCGATTTTTATACACCTTTGGACTTTTTTGTGGAGCTATTTGAAGCAAACGGTGTACGAAACTGAACTTGCTTCAATATTGGATAGACGGCAGAGAATAATAAATATTTGTAGAGATATTGACGTAACTGTGTTCGAACATGTTCAGCATGAAATATCGGATAGACTGTCCATATATGTCAAGAAGTTCAAGGCAACAATTTTTGAGCATCTTCTGAACTGACCTCAAGCTTATTACCTCATATTATGTAGTTGAATTTCAATTGATTCAGGAAATTATTGAAAGTTTCACCATTTTGTACTAGTTGAAGATATTGACATTACATTCTAGTGTCGTGAAGCATAATGGAGATAGACTTTCGGAAGTCAGGACTTTTTTATCGGAAATTTCCTTCTCGTTAACGAGCTTTTTTCAAAATTGCTTAAATAATAATACTTTTTGAGGTATTAACGAAAAACTAAATACCATTCCTTTTAATCTTATTTTGTTAATAACAATTGCAATTTTTTACCTGCACCAAAATCCTTCAAAAAAAAATTATATGAGCTGTGGCTCATATTTTTAGGACCTTTATCTCTATTTTTCATGTTTTTGAACTTCTTGATTAGACTAGTAGAAATATATCAAATATACTCGTACACCCGTGTTGGGAATCACACGTTAAAAGGTAAGACCTCGTTAATCCTTAGCTCGCACAAGTTTCAACTTCTGAGGGTTGTCTTTCGTAGGGGTGCGACAGCTGGTTAACGGAAAAACAGATTTTAAACAGATTTTTTTTAAACCTAACATCAAAGAAAATCCGGCGATGAAAACCTTTGATTTGGAGTGGAAGTTACTGCTTCATTTCTCATAAAATCCGCCGATCCGGACCATATTTGAAATGGCTTATTTTTTCTGAAGAACGAAATAAATGAACGTACATGCTTGACAATATTCAATACACATACGAAGTGTTCTTTCGCGGCGTTACCATGGTATATAGAAATTTTTTGAAATTTCATTACAATGTTGTGATGAGAAGTTTCAAAAGACAATTTTGTTTACTAGACTCACTATATTCATTGAACTGCGAAGTCAAAATGAGATACATATTCAACTGTAACGTTTATTTGAAAAAAAATATAATTACAAATTTTTGATAGTTGGAGGCGAAATCTCCGGAATGCATTTATTCAGCTGATGAGTAGCACCAAATTGAGTTATTTTGACATAATCATGTTGGAATAGCTGCAAATTGTGGTACAGGTGATTACAGAACATTATCGAATGGAAGCGAATGACGGTCCTATACTCTTACATTCTGTGGTCGATTATTTTCACAACATAAGTAATCCCACCATTCTCGTTGAAACAAGTTTGTCCTCGTGTCATCACTATGTATTGTTTATTCAAAAATTTAACATCACCATCCTCTAGATTAGCACATGGAACTTGCGATTTTGTTACCGTATATTTGCCAGTATGGTGGAAAGTTTTAATTTCGTACGAAAACTGATTTTCATTGTCCATACATCCAAAGGAATTCACAGAAAATTTATAACCAACATCGCAAGCGTACCACCCAAATCTGAACAGAACACCATTAACGTAGAACAGATTATGACACGAAAGTTGATTTTCGAAGTTTTCAGAAATACACTTATACTCGCTTGTTAAGATAAGCCTGTCAGAATGAGTATCTCTGCAGTGCTCCAGCAAATGACACATAGCTCCCTTCCACTCGCAGATTCCATCCACCGTGAGTGGACATAACTTCACAACGTAATTACAGGACTTTTCGTGTTCCAGGACAGAACGGACATTATCGCGGACTTCACAACCTCCGTGGGCATTTCTACAAGGTTTTACTATCATTTCGAAAATATTTCCCAGAATAATGTTTATTGTGTACGTCTTTGGTATTCTGCATATAGGGCAGTTTTCCACCCGCTGAAAACAGTCATGGCAAATCCGATGGCCGTTAGAACACTCTCCTATAGGTGGTAAAATCAGCGATAAACAAACCGGGCATTCTAATTCTGCAAAAAGAGCTTCTTCCAATGATTTTCCATGGGAATCTGTAAATAAAAAATACCTCGAATTGATAAGGATTCGTACAAAAGAATTCGAGAAGAAAATTTTCCAGTATAAAATATTGTGTGCAAATATACATTATACATATATATTTATGAATCATATCATCCAAATGATGTCAATATCAACTTACCTCCAATGGGACGAATATCTTTCCCAGATATTCTAGCCAATTTTCGTTTTCGAAAAATTTTGCAACATCTCTCGTGTTCCGCAACAACAATGCAAGTTCCTGTGAATAAACATCCATCGGGAGCAAAGGAGCATTTCAACGGGTAAGAGAAACACAGATTTTCCAAAGAAAGATTTCTTTTGGATCCTATTGGTAATTGACATTCCCGACAATTTTCATTTACTGAGATGCAATTGTTACAGTAATGATGCCCTTCGGAACAATGAATGAGTGGTGGGACCATCTGAACAGAGCAGGTTGGACACTGTAGCAAATTTACTAGCTTTTGGATGAGAGTAGCCTCCATGTTCAAGTCTAAAACAACATATACATTGAAAATTCCGGCTAGAAATAGGTATACATAAAGTATGGTAAATCAAGAAGTATACAAATTACGTCAAACTTAGTTTTGAGTGCTGGGACATTTTTTGAACTCAAAACTCACCACAAATCACCAGAGGGGTGGAATGTATTGAAAAATTGCTTAAAAACACCCCGTGATGTACTGAGTGGGATACCTCTTTCATTTGTCACTTATACCGTGTATGACAGAATTGGCCCATACACGATGAAAATCCATAAATAACGTATTTAAAAAACATTTTATTGTAAGATTTTCACTTCATTTAAAGTAAAGACATGCCCAACGAATCCATTGTATGGCAAAACACGTTTCTGCAAAACTGTTTAGTGAAAATATCGGTCGGTAGCCGGGCGGTCAAAAGTGGCTGCTTTTTTTTATCAACACGCTTTTATTAGCTTCACCTGTTTGTATGTATGTTTGTAACTCTCAAGCTCGGGATCTGTATTTGACAGAATTGTTGACATTATTACCCGAACTATATCGACATTATTGCTTAATCTATTCGCGGGCAGATGGCGCTGTATGTAACCTTCTTGATATATTGACATTATTGTTTGATTTATTCACGGGCAGATGGCGCTGTACGCAATCTCTTTTATATAATTCAAACTCACTTTGCATGTATTTCTTCATTTGAAAAAAGTATTTTTTTTATTAACATTCGGGCCTGCTCCGGAATCGGAAAATATCAATTGTAATTTTTCTAAATAACGTACGGCTGATTGATCTCAAAGTTTAGATAAAATAAATATAGTTCGAAAAGACTAAAAAACACGATTTCATAGCAAACGAAACTGAAAAATAACTAACGTTTGAAAACTAAAAAGCACGACTTTAAAGAACATCGAACTAAAATGTTGAAAATATTTTTTTCAAGCTTAAAACAATAACGAACGAAAAATACTAATATTATTGTGAAAAAAGCATGGGCGCTTCGTGCCATATTTTTTGTATATCAAGTATTTTGTAGATCGCTTTTTTCACAATAATACTAGTATTTTTCATTCGTTATTGTTGTTTTAAGCTTATTAAAAAAATATTTTCAACTTTTCAGTTCGATGTTCTTTAAAAGCATGTTTGTTAGTTTTTTGAACTATATTCAATTACTAAGCCGATGTGTAAGTCGATGGTTCAAGCCGTAGACTGAACGACGGATTTTCACGATAGCTGCGATAGCTGGTGGACAAAAAAAACATATTTCAAATGTTTTTGAATACGTCACTTTTATCAGTTGTAATAGGTACTTTGTACGCAAAAATTATGTTGAGTTATCATCAGATAAAACTTCGTCCAATATCACGATTGGGCATTTCCGCGTTGTATTTCGAATGTCGTGGTTAATGGGGTTGAACTCACAATGATGAGGGAGCAAAAAATAGTATATTGTGCAACTAGTGCGGAAAATAGGATATTTCTTACGAGATTGGCAGTAAAATGAACCATCCGCCTACGGTTCGTACTTCATCAACTTGCGGAACCTGTATGAAATATCGAGTTTCCGCCCGAGTTGTACACTATACTTTTCCGACGACCTACATGAAAAACATAGGATTTTAATTTCGCATGACTATATTATTCCTACTTATTAATAATTTTTACAGGAAATCAAATCAATTGCCATAAGAAGCATATAAGAAAGGTTTATCACAAACATAACAAATTTTATTGAACATTTCTGTTTAAAACATGTTTTTCCGTTAACTAGCTGTCGCACCCCTACAAACGACAACCCTCATAAGTCGAAACTTGTGCGAGCTAAGGATTAACGAGGTCTTACCTTTTAACGTGTGATTCCTAATACACATTTTGATACGTTATGGCCTGTATTAGAAAATATTAGAAATCACTATGGTATTATCTGAACAATTGTCCAATACTGATGAAATACTATTATTTTCTCCAATAAAACTTTCAATGGCTTGATTATATTCCTGTCATATCATTATTAGTTTACAAAACTGTAGTAGAGGTTGATGGTCTTGCAGTAGTGACTGATTATGATTCTGAGCTGATTTCGAATACAGTGTCATTGCTTTTCGAGTTTGAAAGCCGTGGAGTTTTGGAATTTCTTCCTGGCTTTTCGCTGGCGCGAGTGGCTGGCTTCTTCAGAGGTTCAACCATCATGGTTTGCTGTCCGATGACTACCTTTTAGGCTTCGTAAAGCGTATTTATGTCTTGTCAGAAAATCCGTTGTATCTGTACCTGTATTTGTACCTGTACTAGTACCTGCACTTGAACCTGGAGCATTAACAATCTCGCTGCCTGTTGTCTTGTTCGTTATTCTCGAATTCC
>WOGO01003199.1:3700-14658 GCA_015342085.1 Leptinotarsa defecta | reverse complement strand
TATGAGACAAGTAAAGTCCCAAACAACAGATTTACCATTTTTCCAAGGAACAAGTGTCATATCATCCGGCGGTTTTTTGTCGTCTCTACTTGTGCCTATGGGTTCTTAAATCGCAGGAATTTTCGCTGAAGTTGAAGCCCTTCCAATTAGATCAGTAATTACACAATGACGAGATAAACGACCAGCGCCAAAACGGCAGCTCAACCCATGGAGTACCTGATTCATCCACAAATGTACCACATATACAAAAATGTTTAACACACAGTGTTGTACTAAGTCGAAATCCAATGGCAAGCCTGAAAGAGTCGTTATCCAATAGAGTCCCAAGTGATGCTACAGGAACAGCATTCAACCAAGCACCAGATTCTTTCATAGTTATTGCGAGAAGACGAGCCTCATTTTTTAAAGTGTCAGAAGCTGCCGTCAGTAAAATACTAGTTGCCTAATCTAGTAAGGGTTTATCCCATGCCATCTGGGTGTTCGTGTCTTCAATTTTCATTGTTTGGCCAGTTCTATATTCCCAAAGAGATTTGCCCTGATCAGAAACACAATCAGATATTTGCTTTGGGTATTGTATGATGATTTCTATCAAATTGGAAACACTGCAAAATGAGGACAGAAATGATGGCAAAGCGAGTGAAGTGGCTGAACGAATTTCTAATCCTCCTCTAGAAACTGGAAGTGATGCCTGTAACCAAGTTTTGTCTCCGATATGAATCAAGACCTCCACAAGAACTGGTGCGAAAAGATCTCACTGCTCTGAGAACATCTACGCTTGTAACTTCCAGAGGACTATGAGAAGTTGTATATTGTCCAGAATTGTATAAACTTTCAGAAGCAGGATGTTTACTTCGTAATTCTTCCAATGTTGCAGCATCAAATTCAGCAGGACTATCAGTAGAACAGAGAAATCTAACAGCTGCTGTTTTATCACCGTCAGAGACTTTCGAGAGTACTCGTTTTTTGAGGATGTCATTATAATTTGTATGTTTATTCAAAATTTTGGCATAACAATTAGTCGATCTCGTAATGTTATTATTGAAACTATTCAAATTTTTCTTCACTATTGTTGTGATTGAAATTTTTCGATTATCTTTAGTTCTCTGAATACTAAAATTTTCATAAGCAAACATGAGCAAATTTTTCCAAGCAGTGAAGGAATTCCTAGATACACATTCGTTAATTAATTTTGTGAGGGTAATTGCAGAGAGTAACCTTGCAGCCTTCGGAATACGTTTAATAATATGTATATTTCTTCTCAAATTAGATAAATGGATATGAAATGGAACTTCTTTGTTTCCAGGGTCAAATTCTTCCTCAAAATCATTATCGGGATTGGAATTTTTATAGGAACTTGTAGTATCGATTGATTTAGAATAAACTTTTCGCAATCCTCTTATTTTGAAAAATTTTCCACATATTAAAAATTCTGCTTTACTAGCTGATTGTCTTTCTTCTTCTGTCATCAAATATAGATCAAATTGGTTTGATTTATCGTGATCGGAGTCTTTTAATTCCTACGTGACTTTCTTGTATCGTCCAAAACTTGAATGTACTAATGTAATGTACTTGTCAATAATATTGGTCTATAATTGTCAATAGATTTTTTGTCTCCATTCTTGTACACTGGTATGACATTACAAATTCTGAGAATAGATAATGAACAATTATTGAAAACATGAGTCAGGCGTTTCGCTAAAAAAATACTTAAAATATATCAGTAAAGTGTTGTTCAATTCATCAGGGCCTGGAGCAGATTCATTTAGCATTTCAGTCACCTCAGTTTCTGTGATAGACGATCAATATAAACGTTAGTTATTTGATTTCAAATCTAAATTCAAATACCCATAACCTTTTTCAATGTTATCGCAAAAATAATTATTGAAAATGTCAGCTTTCTCTTTATGATCTTTTGTGATAGCATGGCAATTATCATATATTTTATTAACATTTTCTTTATTTTTAACTTTCCCAGTTGCTTCATCGACTAATTTCGATACTTTTTCATATCTCCCTTGATCTCTTCCAGTTTATTCTTATAATACTGCTATTTTGCCTTTTTTATTATTTATTCAAGTAATTACGATGAAATCTGAAGTTATTTAATAGTTTTTCATACTTTCTTTCCTTAAATCTTTTTTCAATTTATCACTTTGAATGATTGAAATAATCAAACCATTAGTAATCCAAGGTTTTCTCTCCTGTTTACTTTTTATTAACAAATTTTGGCACGATTGTTTCAAATATTCTTCAAAAATATTAGATTGTTTGTAAGATATTTTGGGATCGTTTTCATTGACGACTTTCCCACAATACTCATTTTCTAACAAGCAATTCAGTTTCTCAAAATCAATTTCTTCAGTTTTCATTTGATGGTCGCCGATTTTTCAAAAGGTAGTAATACATGATTTCTGTTCAGCTGTCAAATAAAATCATATATTTGGCATATTTAACATTCATGTTTCGTCACAAACACTCTGTTTACGGGAGTTTTCTGTTTCCAACCAAAAACTTCACTAAATGGAGCTTTCGAACATGTAAATATTTAAAGTGTATTCCAAACTCTGAAGCGCAATGAAGAGTCATGAAATTTAAATCAATCCGTAATCGATAACAAACAAACGGGTAATAATAGCACGAATATATGTTTAGTAGGTGGGTATCACAATGGACGGAAATAGCAACATTTCCTATGAATATCCCGTTGTAGTCAAGTTACGAGTGTATGAGAATGGGCGCTTCAATTTTGAAGGTACGCGCAGTAGTCACGTAAATCCGGTGATGCTTTGACTTCAATAATAACCAAGGATGCAAATTGACTATTTTTAAGCAAGTAAGTAATATCGTAACTGTTTAAAAATAGTCAAAATACATTGTATGCAAGATCATCTATTTTTTCCTACATCTTCCTCCGGATATTAAACTTCGACGGGTATGAAGTTATCCACATCCACAAAGTACACTGAGAAAAAATATAGCGTAATCATTTTTTTATTTACCGACTCTGCACACCTACCATTTTTCAATATGATACGATTATTGACTGAATTAGTAAAAAAACAGAGCCTTCCTAGTTTACTAAACTGTCTGAAGGGGTGGAAATAGGGTGGAAATATTTAAAAAAATCGTAACATGAAAAATATACTTTTTACACCTACAAAATTGAGATATGTTATTCCTGATGACATATTCGACAGAAAAAACTTCAAGTCATAGTTTTCCAGGCCGTCTGAGGGGGTGAAAATAGGGTGGAAAGTTGAAAAAATTGCCAATAAACTAAAATATTGTTTAAGTTTGAAAATGTCCATATAGGACGAAACTGCAGTAACGTTAGTTACAAATAAAAGTGGTAAAAAACATAAAAATTTTCATTTCTTTTTTCATTATGGTTTCCTACCACGTAGTAATGGCCACATCCATCAATTTATTAAAATAAAGAGTCTTTGTATCGAGGTTGAAAGAATTGCGTATCGCCGGATGTCGATTCAGCAAGTCAGCATTGACATTGATCCATGTCACCTTGGGTATGAATAGAGAATGCAATGAAGAACACATAACATATATTTTATTGAAAATGTGATATTCCTGTAATCTACTGTCGCCTTTTTACGAACCACAAACCTCGGAAGTCAAAAAATGTGCGAGCTAAGGGTTAATGAGGTCTCACTTTCAAACGCACGGAATTAGCTATCCAAAAATAATGAACAAGATTTAATGGTGAAGAATGAAAAAATGTATAATCAGAGGTTCATACTGAAGTTATACCCTTCATTGGTTAAAATATACTCCACAATGTATCAATTATGAGGTTCGTGAACATTCCAAGTATTTAATGATATTTCTAGGAACAGGATACGGCTATCGTCATGTACAGTATGTCTTATTGTTTTGGGCAGCCACTATAGCTTATGGAATGAGAACAATCCTGAATGTGGCAATAGTTGAAATGGTTTCGGAAGATTCAGAAGGCAAGGACTATCCAGTAAGTAGAATATATACGACAGACTGATGCTGTGATAGAGTTTTGTGAAATAAACGAATGACAAATTTATGAATGGATACATGTTAATACGTATAAAAATTCAGAATTGAAGCTTCCTATGTTTTCATACAATAAACTGAAATAGTTAACAATGTACACCCTTAATGAGACGTTCCTTAATGAGTTCATTACCTGAATTTTGTTTACCTGTGACAATGTGGGTACACTAATCTGAAAACAGGCGAGTAGACCATTTGGTCATTTAGTAGGTTACATCCGCAATGCAAGGATTCCACATAACTGACTTTCCAACCCTTGTCTGCATGGTGCAAATCTTCCAAATTTCTATAGACTAGTTCTATAGACTAGTTCTATAGACTTTGCTATCTAAGTGATATCAAAAATCAGGGAGAAAGCCGTGAACCACTATGTCTTCAAATATTTGTAAGGCTTCAATATCTTGAGCGATCATCAATATAGCTTTCAGAAATCTCTTTTTTGTTCAATCTCCCACAATTTTTTGCATGAAAAAGTGAAAGCTTTTTTTTCTCACAAAGAATACTTATTTCAATACAATTGCCAATATCCGTTATATAGATAGAAAAATAAGAAGTGATTTTTCTGTAACTCAAGATTCTTGATGAGAAGTTATTATTTCAGAAAGTTCGTCACTTTTCCTTTTGGAATGTAAGGAGTATTCACGGCTAATTTTTATTTTTCCACGTTTCAAAATTTACATTCTCTTATCAATTACTAAAGACGTAGGAGTCAAAATATTTTTTGTTCAGGAATTAACTCTTTTTTTTTACATAAAAAAATAGGTTTGAAAAAATTTTGTGAACACCAAGAATGCCGTAGTTTTATGTAGTTATAATTATTGTGCAATATTGTGATTTCAAATAGGTCATTAACAGTGAGATAAATATTTAAAATACAGTGAAGGAACTGTCGGCGAGTTAATTTCATATCTTATCACATTACGAAGATAAGAATCAGAAAGTAAAGAAATGTGTATGTAAATAACAGGTGACACTCGAAAAATAATTATATTCTTCATCACGTATACCAAGAAAGAAAAATTGTAGAAAGTTTCTGTCACATATGAACTGTCATTTTCACTCGAAAAAACATCACTGTGTCAAAAAAACACGACGTGGACATTTCGTTCATTTACTTCAAGGTCAAAATTGTTTATTATTTACTTTTTTATTTTATGTTGTCCATGGATAGTTTTTAGAAGTGATTTTTCTTGAAAACAAAGCTTGATATAAAGAAAACAAGTGATGAAAAAGTTGTATTTTCAGTTGCTTAATCTAAAATAATAAGGAACTTCAAAAAATTCAGTGGCGTTTTCCTTTCTCGAAATTGTTGGCTGTGGTGTCCACTGAGACGCCACTGGACCTAATAATTTCGATCTAGTTCGGGCTAAAAAACCGCCTTATTACTTCAAACAACTGTAGCAAATTTTTGCAAATTTCAACCAAATCGGTGTAACAATTTATGATATTTTATAAATACCATTTTTTTATTTCAACACCCTGTATCTCAGAAACGAAATAACTCTGGACATATCTTCATACGATTTTTTCTTCTTTAAGCGATCTAACCAATCACCTTCTGAAGTTTCATACAGTAGCTAGGAAACACCCTCTATATCTATAACAGGAAACATATTATAAGTTTATAATGAACAGATTCAACTTTGGGAGCTTGTAGTTTAGAAGACGCCTGAAGTCTCATGAACTGGTTCATAATTTTATTGACTGTCCTGATCTAAGCACATTGAATTTCAAGGTACCGCAATTAGCGGAACCTTGAAAGTGCTTAAAACAAATTAGGCATGTTATACGAAATCTGTTATATTTTACTTGTTTTTCTTCCACTGTACTTGTAGTTATCTTTTCCATAGTGACATTCTTTTTCTTCTTCTTCAACTTTTGTTATTCTGATATTGCTCTCAAAAAAATTCACAGTCAGTTGCTATTATTATTGTAGTTATTATCATTACTCACTCCGAGCAAATCCTCTTTTTTATCCATGTAGACCATTGATTTTACTCATCTCATTTACCTCAATTTGTGATATCTTGATTTCCAGACATATCCAGAATGGGCAGAAAAAAAAAATATGATAATTTCATCATTTTTCTGGGGTTACATTTGCCTTCAAGTAGGTGCAGGACAGATTGCAAAAAATTATGGTCCAAAATTATTCTTGGGCAGTGCCCTATTCATTGCGTCGCTTTTCTCCATACTAATTCCCATATTCGGAAAAGAATTTGGATACACTGGAGTGATGGTATGCAGAATTATCCAAGGCTTGAGTCAAGGTTTCTTGTTACCTTCAATCCATAACCTCCTGAGCTCTTGGTCACCTCTATCGGAAAGGTCCAAATGGGGAGGAATGGTTTATAATGGTATGTAGTAATTATTTTCTACAGTATGTATGGAATATAATGAATTAGATGATAAACAAGTAGGCTTGTTCAGAAAAAACACTTAGACAATTCGATTGGAATTTTCAGTTGTGATGTTGGGATGTTTCATATAGCAGTGTCCTGTTATTATAAATGCAACACAAATAAAAAACCCTGACACTATTAAATTACCACTATCAAACGAAATGACTAAATACCAGAAAGCATTAGATACAAGTGAACAAAACACTTACGATAATAACCCCAGCTCTTTATTACTAGTGAACAGTTTGATTGGTCTAGGCTAAAAATGTATTTAGCTCTACTAAACTATGCATTTCTCATAATTGTATAAAATAGTTACGTCAACTAGTCCTTCTGCTTATACTAACATACACATCCTCCATCCTCATTGATTATTGAACAATTTAATTGCTATCAAGGATTATGTTATCAATTCTCAAGAATATTGTAACAAATTAGTAAATTAACTATCTTAAACAAATTTATTTCCAACAATATTTCACCAATCACAAACTAATTAGCAACTAACATTTAATTGATTTCCACAATTTGAATTTCTTGTTTAGCCACTTGATTCACTTTCTGAACTGCCCCCTTGGGTCGGGAAGCCGGGCTTATATCGGTAAAGGTCTTTTCTAGAATTCTGTAGTCGGTTCTGTACTTGAATCAAATTATCTAAAGGAACAATTCGTTCGTTATAGACTGACAGACTGACACCTATCAGAAAACAACTACTCCCCTATCTAATACCACGAAGGGCTTTGGATTATATCCGACAGGTATATGTAAATGTAAATCTTGTAAAAAAGTTAAAAGAAATACTTTGTCCGAGAAATACATCACTGAACAAAATTACAAAAGATTAATAAGATACAAAATTTGCACCTGTCAACAATAGGTTAGTATCATAAGCATAATTAACTATGTGAGCGGAATTTGAATTTACCACCATGTTTATGCCATTTGTAAATATAATGAAGAGTATTGGGCCCAATATACTACCCTGTGGAACTCCCATAGACGTCTCCAAAGCCTCTGATCGTGCTGCTGTATCTTTCAAGTTCAGTTTCACGATTTGCAGGTCATAGGAGTACCTTCTCAGTAGATTTATGAAGGATCCATCATTTTAGTCAAACAACTATTATAAGAGAAAGATGTTTGGTGTCATTTCTCTCTGTTTCATACTAAAAATAAAATTGTTCTTGCGATTCAGCTCATTGGAAAAATATCTCACAGGATGCCTACTGATTTCGACACATATTCATTTTCAGGTATGGCTATGAGTAGCGTTATTGCTATGCCTTTAACAGGTGCAATGTGTTCAACCAAAGCAGGTTGGCCAGTAATTTTTTACTTGTACGGAAGTCTAGGAATGATCTGGTGCGCATTTTGGTTCATTTTTGGAGCAGATAATCCATCCAGACACAAAAACATATCAAAAGAGGAAAAAGAATATATAGAATCCGATTTAAATTCTGAAGACGATGACTATTCTGTGAGTACTATTGTATAACTCGAAATATAGGCTATAGTTCATGCATATTTTGTGTATTATGAAAGTCTGGGATACGGTTTTTCAACTAAAAAATGCAGTTTTATTCTGAAATATTTATTTTTTCTTGCCGTAATTTCTTGGGTTTCTTCAATCTTGGAAACAGTAAAAGTCGCAGAGGGCCAAATCTAGTGAATATGGTGGCTGAAGAATAATTACGACTCAAAGTACATTTACCGTATGCCACTGTCAATTTTTCAAGGGTTTTTGAGCACCTAATTCCATTTTTCACAAAAACTTTGATGCAAATTCTTTGATCCATTTTTTTCGCAGATCTTGCAAAACACTTGTAACTTATATGCCTTCACCAACAAATTAAACATGCTAAACAAACAACTTGAATTACCAATAGTACCAATAAAAAAGCTTTGCAATTGTGGCTGAAAATAATTCTTCGAATATTAAAATCCTTCGACATAAAATGAAACTAAGTCAAATTTGATCGAAATAAAGTATTTAAGGAAACAGTTTCGATTATTTTAGAAAAAAAAAGGGTAGATTTGGTTGCATTATCAAAACTCGAATAGATTTTCAGTAACTATGCGAAGTTGTAAATGCAGAAACATCATAAATACGCGGAATCCAACAGAGACAGCATGAAAAATTCTGAAAATACAAAATCGATTAAATCAGGATAGAATTGACCATTTTGAAGCATATTCAAATGACCATTTGAAATTTAGAAAATTTGGATTAGTCAACGATTAGTCGAATCCAGGCTAAGATACTGAGTCTGCTCTAAAGCAATGTCCCCGGATTTAAAATTCATTACCCGATGAAATAAAATAGTGTGAAACAAATTGATGTATGTTGCTGTTACTACATGGTAGGGAATCATAATGAAGAAAAGAGAATTGGAATTTTCTGTTTTTCGCCACTTTTATTTGTAACTAACGTTACTGTAGATTCGTCCTATAAGGACATTTTCAAATTTATACATCAAAATTCAATGTATAGGTTTGAAAATGTCTTCATAGGAGGAATCTGAAGTAACGTTATTTACAAATAAAATTGGTAAAAACATAGAAAGTTCCAATTCTCTTTTCTTCATTAGTGTGAAATACTCTATTGTTTTGAGAACAAATTGAAGGACAAAGAGTTTCTATTCTGGAAAGGAATATTTACCTACTTAACATGCTATCTGCTCATTCCTTTCTTTGTTTCTCTAATATAACTGTTTAGTCTTAAGTTATTTGTGTGTTCAATTTTATTTTATTTTACTCGTCTGTGTTGACGAATCCAATACAATTTTTAATTCTCAAATGGAAAATAAAATATTATCATTCTTATTATTATTATTCGAACAGAACCATTTTTCATGTATGAAATTGAATAGGACATTCCCATTTATTAGAAATATTTTTTCAGAAAATTCCAACTCCTTGGCTATCAATTTTAACTTCTGTGCCATTCATAAGTATACTAATAAGTCACGTTGTACAAAACTGGGGATTCTGGACTCTACTCACGGAAATACCGAGTTTCATGGAAAAAATCATGGGTTTGGATATAGCATCGGTGAGCTTCAGATATTGGAAAAAAAATGTTCACGGGAATAACAATAATAATTTTTCAGAACAGCTCTTTATCAGCGTTGCCCTATTTTGTGATGTTCCTGTTGGCTTTTGTAATGAACCCCATCTCTGATATGTTAATTGACAGAAAAATAGTCAGTGTTACAACGAGCCGAAAAATTTTCAATACAATAGGTGAGTATTACGCATATTTATTTCTTCAGATTAGAAAATAATTTACACGCGGTCAGTTTTGTTTTTTAAGCGGCCTACACACATGGGAACCTGGTCCGCTGAACTAAGTTTTTGGTTCGTCCCTCCCTACACACATTGGAGGAAAATGTGCCAAACTGTTCAGCTACCCTTGTTGTACTATTTGAGTCTGGGGGTTTCACAAGAAAGAAGAAGGAAAGATCGCAATGGACCAAGCAGTGGCTCCGTGGGAGAGAAGTGGTCTTACCTCAATGTCAAATATTATCTTAGGGAGAACAGTGCGAAAGATTACACAAGCACTGGGAAAATGGCGAAGGCGAACAACGGTTCCCCTCCTCCACACATAGACGAACTTGGTGCGCCCTGCCGTGAACCGAACAAATGTTTGCCAACACGATGGAAGACCAAGTTTGTGAGAAATTGTGGCAATCTTGGTTCGTTAAACACCACACACAGGGAAAATAATGACGAATATGGTTAGTGCGAACCAATTTAATATCATTTCGCTGCTTTACTGACAGCATTCATTTACCTGACCATATTAAAATTTTAGAGGATAGCTGTGTATTTCGAAAATCAGTAAAAGACTTATTATGTGGTAGACCCTATTATAGTTTGGAAGAGTTCTATGAGGACCGCTTTCTCTAATTTATTTTATCAACTGTTTGGCGAAACAGGTTCCCATATATGTAGGCCACTTTGAAAGTGACGAAGAAGGTACAATTTTTCCCGACGAACAAGTCAATCAGATGTTTTCTGAGTAATTTTTCATCTAAGTGCAGTCAAACTGCAACATTAGAAACAAATAGATAAAAAATATGAAATATCCTCCAATTAATATATTTGCATACTCACATTTTTCGCAGGTTTTGCTGTTCCAGCTGTGGCATTGATATCTTTGATATGTGTCGAGAAAAGTAACAAAATTGGAACAATTTCCATTCTCATAATTGCAGTTGGATTCAATGCTGGTCATTTCAGTGGATTCAATCTGAATCATATAGACCTGTCTCCAGTCCATTCAGGAACATTGATGGCTATCACTAACAGTAGCGCCACGGTTGCTTCAATTCTAGCTCCACTGGCAGTGGATCTATTCAAACAAATAAGTGGATATGAAGAGGTACGTAAATTTATCCATTCTAGCGTTTTACTTTGAACCAAAAATTTTTCATAGTGTTGACTGAAAATATTTACGAAACGTCCACGTCGTAATCCAGCGTCCTGCAAATATGTCATCGAGTTATTCTCTGACAT
>WOGO01003198.1:0-14660 GCA_015342085.1 Leptinotarsa defecta | reverse complement strand
ATACGAACTGCGTAACAACCTGATTTACACAAAGATTTTATGTGACATTCAAATTTCAATTTATTGCCAATTTCGAACCCAAGAAATTTCGTTTGTGATTTATTAGTTATTAGTTCATTTGACATTGGTATATCCTACTTCAGACTCCGTACCATGTCGGACGATTTGTTTGCGCTATTCTAAATAAGCTTTTATCCATTTCAAACTCCCATTTCTGACTCCATAGAATTCGAGTTTTTGCAGCAGAATACCGTGGTTCACACAATCAAACGACTTCGAAAAATCGCAAAATACTGCAGCGGCGCACTCACCTTTATTTATGTTATCATGCACGTTCGATAAGAATGAGAAGAGGGCATCGTTGCTCATTCACCACAACCAAGTTCTGGAAATATTTATGAAGCCTACAGTTAAAAGTACATGTAGAAACATCTGGTTAACGAGGGGGACAGCAGCTGAAATGATTAATAGCTGCGGTGACATTCAGAAATCCTGATAGTCGAAGGAGTCTACTTAGAAAACTTCCTTGTCAGTTTTTCTTAATCAGTATCACAATTTTTTGCTCAAAAAGCATTATCATGTCAATATCTTAGGATGTTATGTTTCATTTTTCTTTCTTCAGACACTGCAAACTCAACTATGAACTCCAAAATAACTTATTTCGAACCAGTGATCACGTATTGTTATTGAACATGATGTAGCTGAGAAGGAAATCATTAAGGAGCTTTAATTGTCGATACCAATATTACACTTGTGTGATCTTACTTGTTTTCCAATATGTTACACGTTTTAGTAGAAATATACTTTGATAATTTATCCCACGATTTGTACATTTTTCATATGTACTTTTGAAATGTAGTTTGATGTCCTGTAAATGTGTTGGAATAAAAGAGCTGTCCTTCTAATAAAATCATACCACAAGTATCTCCATCTGACAGAAATGAGTGCAACTCAAATCACTAATCGATAAACTAGTCTCAGTGACAGAAAACGTTCACAAAGTTCTTTACCATTTCAAAAGATGGCGTTAACAACTATGAAAAGTAATATAAATCAGGCTCTTTGTTATGTGTTATGAGTATGACATGTCTTTCCGATATCTGAGAGATGTTTTGAGTCCATTTCGGGAAATATACAGTGCATTTCTTTAATGTCCCCACTCCCTTTTGAACTGGTCAACTCAAAAAACTAGAATATAATATCAATATCTTCAACTACTACAAAACGGCGGGAATACATTGACATTTAACTACATAATATTAGGTAATAAGCTTGAGGTCAGTTCAGAAGATACTCGCAATGGTTGCCTTGAACTTCTTGACATATGAACAGCCTCTCCGATATTTCACGCCAACAATAACGTCAATATCACTACAAATATTTATTATTCTCTGCCGTATATTCAATATTGAAGCAGGTTCAGTTTCGTACACCTTTCGCTTCAAATATCCCCATAAAAAAAGTCCAAAGTTGTCAAATATGGCGGACGGGCTGGCCATTCTGTAGGACCTCGACGGCCAATTGAATGACCGGGAAAAATAATATCCAAATAGTTTCTTACTTATCTGGAGTAATGTGGTGATGCTCCATATTGTTGGCATACAATATCCATATCGAATTCATAAGGATTCGCTTCGACGAAGAGAGAGAGGGTCAACAGTAATTTCCAGCATATTCAAATACAGTTCCCCTGTTAAATTTTGATCAATAAATAGGGGTTCTACAATATGGTTTCCCAATATTCCTACCCAAACATTAATTTTTTCTAGATATTGGGTATGTGTTTCCCGGAAAACGTGAGGGTTGGTGTCACTCCAATAACGGCAATATTGTCTGTGAACATTGCCGTTTGAAAAAAATGTACATTTGTTACTAAAGCAAATATTGTGGAGATAGGTAGGATACCTAGCAATGGTTTCCGTCATGATTTCGCAGAATTCTGTTCTTCAATCAGGGTCATCTTCAGTTAATTGGTGTACCATTTTCATTTTGTACGGATGATACATATTCCTCTTCAAAAGTCTCCACATAGTAGAAGAATACACCTCACAAACATTCGCGACGGAATAAGTAAGAATAAGTTCAGGATTCGGAATGGACGGATGACCTGGGGGCTTTTTGTTATATACACTACCGGTAGTGTATATAAGTTCCCTCATATATTTTCTACAGATAGGACGATTCGGAAAACGTTCATTGAAAATCCTTTCGGTTTCGTGAAAGTTACGCATCGCACCGTAAATGAAAATCTCTTCAATTTTTTCTTCCAATGGACGAGAATTGATCATTTTAAAGATTGTTGCGTTGGTACCTTTCTACTAGTAAAACCGAAATCTAAACGAGAATATTCTAATTGAACAATGATATTCATTGTTGTACTGACATATCTTGGCATTTTTATAAACGAAAAATAACTCAACAAACCTTATCGGGTTGTTTGAATTGCCATGTGGCAGATGAAAAAGAATATTTCTAGAAATATCGATATTAATGTGTTTTTCTTCAGGAAATTATCAAATGTTCTGCCATTTTGTAGTAGGTGAATATATCGACTTGATATTATAGGGTTGTGAAGTATTCGTCAGGAGCTTCAAAATGATGTGACACAAGATCCCCCTTTCTATTCAATTTCTTTTCCCTGATGGCGCCCAGTCGCTATCTTTAAAGTGTAATCTGTCAATTTACTTTCAAAATGGAGTATTCATGCATTAATTTCATTATCGCAAATTTCAATTTTTTTCGTTGACCCGTTCAAAAAATCAAATGGGGGAGGGGACATTGAAGAAATGCACTGTCTACTTATCCAAACATTTATCTTAACTGTCTCAGTCGTCAACAGCAAATTTCTCACGTTCTAGAATTTTATTTATGAATGATATTATCAGCCATATAAAATAATCATTCATTCTTGTCAGTGATGTCTGAATTACATGACTGAATTATTTCAAAGAAAGAAGTATTATGACACTCCTTCTTTTACACTAAAAACTATTCTTGAAACCCTTACATTTAGAGGCAACATTTTCAAACGACATATGGATTTTGAAGTTATTCAAAATACCTTTCGGAATGCTGACCAAATATTATCCCGAATGCATCGGGATGTTGAAAATGTCCACCACCAGAAAATATGCATGTCATTGCTATTTCTCGATGCTATTAGTCGATGGAAAATGCCGAAGTAAGCGAAGTATTCCCAGCAGATATTATCGCCCTTTTTGCTTATTGTTGATCACCATCTCATTTCCGGTGAGATGGTGTTCTTTACGAGCAAACGGATGGCGCCGCAATGGGCAGTCCATTAGGTCCGGCGGTGGCAAACTTTTTCATGTTTTCATGTAAAATTTCGAAAAACGGACCTAAGAGAACTCTTAGAACTCTCGACTCAACATTCCAAATCACAATGAAATGAGAGAAGGTATTCCAGACTTTTTGGATGTTCTTGTTAACAGACGTGAAGATGGTTCATTGGGCCACAGAGTGTACAGGAAACCAACGTACATAGACAGATACAACAGCCACAACAAAAGAGATGGGTAATTGAAACGTCTGTTGAGAGAGCATGACGTATCTGTAAACCTGAGGAACTGAATTACATAAAAATGCATTCGAAGGGAATGGATTCAGCGAAGGAGAATTCGAGCGGACCATACGACCCAGAAGAGAGAACACCAAAATTACCCCATGCTGTGCAAGGGGAAAACTTTCCTTCTCTATGTTAAAAATGTCACAGACAGGATTGGGAGGATTTTCGAGGAACACAACGTGACACCAATATTTAGGCCAACAAAAACTATCAAACAAAGACTGGGGGCAGCTATGGACCCCACAGGAGCTTCAGCAACACCCAAGGTATAACGGATTCCTCGTAGCTGCCGATCGGTCTACATTGGAACCACGAAAATAATGAAGGTACCCGTCTCTCTGAATATGTCTGCAGAGCATGGTCAAAAAATCCGGAAAATAGCTTCCACATAATGCCGATAGTGTTTCTGATGGCAGTTTTACAATGAATTATGTTGCAACTTTATAAATGGGAACTTCTTTCCTTGAAACTGGTGATTATTCTTCGAAAAACTAACAGTAATAATGCTCATTCAAAATCTCAGCAGGAAACAAGTTGCACCTGCACAAGTTCCAAGATTGCAAATTGGGTTTTCTTCAATTCAAACGTAATTATTTCGGAATTTCATAAACAATAATTAACACTTTGTTCTGAGTTTTTCTCTAAATACTTCACAAAACCAACACATGTGTCATTATAAAATAGCTGAAAAATTCTAAAAAACTGAAATTTTCAGTATGGAAGAGTCGAAAAATTTGCTAAGACAGAAATCAGCATTTTGAAAATAAATTTTACTTTATATTTGTGAAATAATGAAACAACGATAAAAATAAAAATAACAATAAAAATTAATTGGCGCTCCGTGGCGACTTCATTGATTCCAGTGGTGCATTTGCTTTTTCAGCTGCAGGAAAACCCGGAAAGACCTGCAGCACCACATCATCTGAAGATCTTCATCTGCCAATGTTCTCTCTCTCATAAAACAAAATGTATGGTGTCTCCAGAGGCTCCAATAGATTCAATACATCGTCAGAAAACTTAGTGACACGACTATCGTCAAACTTAAACCACTCCGTTTTGTCATTGACCAAGGCGTAATGATGACCAAATTCAACGCCTGAACCACAGTGAACAATGACTGCATGAATATAGTGGTCTGCTAGATTGAAATGTTCATCTATTTCGAACCTTCGAAAGAGTTTCTTGCTTCCGTCAGAGGTTGAGTCAGTTACTTACGTTTTTTTTTCTTTGAAATGATGCAAATCCTGCACGAATGCCACTGAAAAATTTATAATAATGTTTCACAGCAGAAAATGCAGGAAAGATTTTCGAAACGTATGTTCATATTATTGTTTTCTCAGAATAATCGGAATTGCCTCCTAAATATTCAACTTCTTTTCAAAAAAACTCCATTACGAATGCATCATGCAGACCCGTGTGCTATTGAAACAGACAAGAGAGAAATATACCGAGTCTCCCATTTTCAACAAATCAATGGTGAGTAAGAGGTGCGTCTGATGACTTTTTTGTCGAATACGCTATCTAAGGGACCCAAGTTTCACAAATCTATCATAAACAAATCAAAGCAAATTCAAAAGTCAGTTTTTTGCGAAGTCAAACTTTAACATCTATAACATTGATAAATCGTGTTCTATTCCTCTACAGAATTCATTACAAGCAGACAACAAGAAGAAGTAGAGCTTTGTATGATTAGTTCAATATTCCTCTTGAAGAATGGTGATCAAAACACGTGTCGAGATGTTAAAATAACGATTTGGTGTTGGGAAAAAAACCACAGAAATATTCATTACTACACCAAAGGTTCCAAACAGTGCATCACAAGTATCATGGCTGCGATAGATTTGACTTCTCAGTCAATCGCACAAAAGCCTTCTTCAACACGAAAGTCATGCTCAATTTGTAACCAAAATTCTCTACTATGTACTCTTGAATGAATATTCTGTAGGAAATTTCGAAATTTACTTCAATACTCATACTACCTCAATTAATTCATTCACCATTTATTTCTTGTTCAAAAAATTATTCCCACTTCTCCATTAGCAAATCTCTTGTTGAATCTGTCAAGAAATTTTCGGGGACATCTTTCAATATTTGTAGTTCTTGGGAACTTTGAGAATGATATTTGCTTTGTAATCGAGAGTATTCTTCCAGTGATCTCGTTTTACAAAAGTTTTGTCTGTCTGAGCTTCACCGATATGAACATCGAGCTAAAGACAACTAAATACTTCAATCTGGTTCTACGAAATTCCGGTTCTAGGACGTCAAAATCATGTGCAGTTGATATAGAGCGTTCTGGTTTATTGGGGATAAGTTCGGATTGATGAATCATCTGTTCTGGTTTCGACTGCGAGCTGATCCTAAACTGTCTTGAACCGTCCTGAATCGTTCTTGCTCTCGAGGCTGAACTGTTGAGAACTGTTCCCGTTACTCATGCGCATTTATGTGGAAATTTGTCTCGGATATTTTTTAGGATGTATTTTCATTTATTTTATTCAAATAATTGATGTTTGAGGTTAGATAACATTTAAACTGACTACAAGGATACGCTACATGACAAAATGGACATGATCAACAATATTTTCTCGTCTTCATCTCTTTATTTATACGATAGGTGGCACAGTGATCTCCTCAAAATGCGTTCTGGTTCAATCAAGTGTCTGAGACTGTTTCGGACTATTTGAGATTGTTTACTTGTACGCATCATGTCTTGCACAGTTTTGAAACAGTTTCAGATGTTAGAACCAGAGCAAACCTTTTGTATGAAAGTGATGCTTGGATCTTAATTCAGGGGTTATTATCCAGTATTCAATAATGTTCATAGAAGAAATAACTATTAATTATATTCATTGAAGAATAACCCTAACCCATTTCATCCATATACAGGGTGTTTCAAATTTGATCCTCACCATTGGGATCTCGGAAACAATGAGAGATAGGAAGATAGTTAATGAGAATGTTCTGAAATTCAGAAATTCAGTTGTTTACTATGTATGCTATTTGCTGTTACAATGTATCATAAGTTATCATTCTTTTTCGAAAAATTGGAGACATTGAAAAAAATTAATTCTTATCATAATAGGCTTTGACTTTGATGTTCCTAAATTTGACCGTATTTTTTTCTCGACTTTTCAAATGAACCAAACTCAGTGAGATTTTGATTCAATAACTTGAACATAGTTCGATGTGGCTGAAGTCTTTCGGGATACGAGTTTGAATACATTTTCAATGTCCTAAAACTGTTTCTACCGTATTAGTAATAAATTTGTATCATATCTCTTTTTTCTTCATTCGTGAAAGCCATTTTTTGCCAAAAATTCAATGACTCGTACAATAATAAAATGTCATTGAGTGTAACAAATTGAAAGTCAAATTAGGAAACATCGAAGTCGAAACCTATTATGATAAGAATTAATTATTTTCAATATTTCAAATTTTCCAAAACAAAAAAGAATCCAATGTAGCGCCCGTAAGAAAAATAAAATTGATGATGCTGGCACCATTATGTAGCAGGAAAGAAGTGGCAATAGGGAAGTGCAATTTATTTTTGAATCCTTCCAAAATTTCTGTTTTTTCCGGATATCTCCAGATATACGCGGAACTTGAAAAGTTTCTCAACGGCGTTTTGTTAGTCAGGTAAATGCGCAACGTTATCCCAATTCAACCATCTTTGTATCTCTCATAGTTTCCGAGATCCCAATGGTAAGAATCGAATTTGAAACACCCTGTAGAAACTCCAGTAATTTTACTTTGACTTCAGAGTATAACTTGTATGTATTTTTCTGTATTTGAAACTAATGTTTCCAGAGAGAAAAATGCCTCAATGAACTCAGAATGAAAAATATGGATATTAGTGAATAGAAAATACCTTTAATTTCATTGTACCACTGGATGTAACAACTCAAAATACGAACTTTCACCTTGAAAAATTTCGGAAATAGATATGGATTCTCATCCATTGGATTTTCGAAAATGTCTCCATTTTGCTGCAAGTATTTATCGGCACTCCTGGAAAGCAAATGTCAAGATAAGTTGTCAAAGATTTCTATAAGCGGTTTTACTACTTAATTTCATGTCACCCTTGGTGGTTGACCATTTGCCATGTTTTTTTGAAAAAAAAATTGGTATACTGATAAACAAGCTCTAGCTTGCTGAAAAAGTTGTGGCATCCACGTAGATCGGTGAGTTTGACAATTACCTGGGGCAGGATACTACTAAACTACAGAACTGTTCCGGTTTGCAGAACATAGAAATTATTATCATTATTACTATAACTCTTGGAGAATTATCTAGCAATCAACGAATCTGATGTTTCCCTGAACTTTACCTGTAAATCTTCAGGTATCCGTTGGTTATTTGATATTTTATTAATTTATAATCCTACGTCCTTACAGTAACCATCCAAGGATCAGCAAACTTCAAAGGATTCTTCATTCAAGCCAGAGATGTCGCCACCAATGAGTGGATCGGAGATTGGGTAGAAACACCGAATACTAAAGTTCATTCAGAATGTAGCGCCATCACACATGGAGATCCAAGAGCGAAGCAGTCGGCTACATTAGTCTGGCAGGCTCCTCAAAATTCTAGGGGAGGACAAGTCTATTTCACGTAAGTTAATTTTTCCCAAACATTATTTTATCGAGGCCAACTGAAACTTCTTCCACTGTCACACTTTTCTTGGTGCTGACACATTTTTTCATGGCTATATCCGAAATCTGGCTCAAACACATCATCAAAATTTTTTAAGTTCATGGGTTCAGTAATGTCGCTTTCTTGAAATTAGACTTCAGTGTAACCAACAGCAACATTTCTAGTTTTTTCCAAATCTTAGGAAGGAAATTTTCAACTGGTGAGGTTAAGATTTTTGTGACGGCTTCTCCTTCAACAGCTTTATTGGCAGTGTTTCATATTGCTCTTATAGGCGAAGTAACGAAGTAAACGATATTGTGCACATTTAAAGGTGGCGGCTCTCTTAAAGGTTCGAAATAAATGTTTGTTTAGGAATCATCCTTGACCGTTTCCTTTATGATGATCATTTGAATAGTAAAATGTATCTTCATTTTCTATTCAATGAATTCGATGGCTACTTAGATGAATTGCCATGAAAGACAATTTTTTCAACAGGACGGCGCTCCTCCTTATAATGCAGCAATAGTAAGGGAACATTTAGGTGCAATATTCCAAGAAAATGGATTGGAAAGAATGGCCATTAACTGGCCAGCTCGATCCCCAGATCTTACTCCTTTAGATTTTTTGTCTTGGGATACATACAGAATGAAGTTTTATCAACACCAAGTAGAGATATTGATCATCTCAAACAAAAAATAAAAGATACATGTATTAGTATTTCACCTATTATGCTAGAAAATTGCCACAGAAATTGTATGAACAGGCTACTTAAGTGCATTCAACAAAGAAGTCGTCAATTCGAGCATTCAATATAGATTGCCATGTAGCTTTGATTTTCCGTATTGGTTTAATTTTTCCCAAAAGTTTATGATAAAATAAATTGTTTTTCTGTTGGATTGTTATTACTGATTATGGTGATTATTTCAAATTGAACGGTATACAAAATATCAAATGTGATATATCCTTGGATTGTGAATTTATCGCTTCATGAATATCTGTAATAAAAACGAAAGGTCCGTATTTAAAACGAAAAGTTGATGGTGACCATGTTGACACGAAACGTTTTATGGAATATTTATCATTACATGATAAAAGAAACGGTCTGTATAATCAAACATAGGATGAAAAAATTAGTGAACATGTTCAATTGTACCTTTCCTGTATATTGTAAAAATACAAAATGCATGATTACTTTACTGAAAATTTCAGTGTGAACACAAAACCGGTTGCCTCGTATCACCACTGTGAACTCTGACCTGACCCAGATAGCCAGTATTTAACTTCTGGGATCTATCCGGAACACTGAAATTTTAGAGCATTCAACTCGGAGCGGAAAAGAAATTTTATTAATTCACTGAAAACTAATTATAACGCGTTAATAGCTGAACGAAATCTAACGCAAATTGTATTAGCACGACCATAGTTGCTGAAAAGCGTCATGCATGGCAATTAGCATTTCCACAGGGAATAGGTGTGTTATTAATATGAATAATTATCAATAGTTCGATTCGGAGAACGTTTCACTCTGTTGAATTTCGTTCTAGCAAATACTTTCTAAAATCAATACTAATGAAAATTTTGAGGTTTTTTCAAAATGTTTGTCTTTATTTGTTCATGAATATAATGAATTTATTTGAACGAATGTTTTTTAGAATTTGCATCAGCAGGTATCAATAAAGTATGTAATTTTTGAGTCGATTTATGAAAAGGCTATTTTTATGAAAGTTCAAGATTCAAGAGTCGATGAAAGACATATAAGAATAATAAGACAATAACAAGAATATAAAAGGATATACACTTACTTGATATAATGATAAATATGCTGTATTGTCTATGAAGAGAAATCAACGCTAGGCTAAAAACAATGATAATGTTTTGAATGAAAATCAAAATATTGCCGGGTTATAATACGTAATAACAAAGTATGCGAGAAAATAATCGAACGAAGGTAAATATAAAAAAATATATATACAGAGTTTCAATATTGAAATCCGTTTATGAAGCATCACATTTTCAAAACTGTATTTAATTACTTCTGTAACTTTCTGTTTTTCCACTCTTCATTTTATACTGTTTGCGAGACCATCCAAACACAAAAAAACTCTTCTTGGCAATTCGAACTTGTAGACTGTACCATATCAATTATTCAAAATTTTCTATTTTCACAGATCTGGGATCCTTCTGAGCAGTTTGCAGTAGTACTACAAAGTTCATATTGCATATTTTTATTATTTTAATCATTTCACAGTTAGGTATACAAATTGACATATTACTTTTCTTCTTCTGTTCAGTCAAAGACTTGTTTTCCATAGTGATTAAAGTAGAGAAAGAAGCATGATACAGACAGAGATGAGGTCGTCTTCGATGTCTCTCGCTGCACTGTAAAACATAGGTTTGAGGAGATTGCTGGAGTCCCGAATCTCAAGAATCAAAGGCGTATAAACAAAAGTTTCCTTTATGGTTTCTGAAAATAGGAACACTCTCATTTCTTTTCATAGTGTTATTTCATATTCATTACTCAATAATTGATTTAATTCATCCATTCATTTCAAGGTTCGGGATGCAAACTCCTATTAAAACTCTCCCGTAAACCGTAACCAAGTGTTGAAAGGAGGTACAGTATTTCTGGAATTTTCTGTAGAAGTCGCCTGAATAAGAGCTTTCACTTTGGTAGCCCTTTTCAGCATCCATAATTGAATTTTTATAAAAATCAAGAAATGTTCTACACCCTTTCCTCCGCAAATCAAGAACTAGTCATCCCAGCTGGACACAAATACTACTTTCTTGCTCTAAATCAGGAAAAGAGTAAAGAAACGGTACACTTCATCAAAAATTGATAGGTTGAATGAGAGTCTCTCTGTACATAAAACAACATACTTATTGATATTAACTCATAAATCGCTATCGAACTATAATAGCATCAATCAGAAAAAGTGCTTTTCTTCTTTTCTGATCTTTGCAGTTTATTGTGCACTTCAGATACTTTGGTGGATGGTTATACCTCTTAAGGTCATAATACACAACTAAATTATAAGTGTACAGTGTGGCATAATTCTGCAGCCTTGCAAGTGGCTGTCGATGGATATCTCTCGAATACTTTTATCACCAACGCTGATGTTCCCCAAGGATCTATATTGTATATCAACGACTTATTGGAAAAAATTAAGAATGCAATATATTGCTTTGCTGACGACAGCACAATTGTGTCGTCCTTTGGATTCCAGGACATCGGCTGCGGAAACACATCTTCACCGGCAGCAGGAGGTTGAATATCTCAATGGGGATCTAGAAGTGATTTCGAATTGGGGTGGAAGTAACCAAGTTCAATTCAATGCCACAAAAACACAGGCATCGGTTTTCTTGATGAAGATAAATGTCTCCGAACAGGATATAATGTCATGTCAGAAAATTCCGCTTTCTGCTTCGATAAGTTTGTTGATAGTTAAAATGAACACCAATATGTCTTGGCATAATCATGTCGCTGGAATTGCAAAGGCTGCTTCTCAAAAGTTAGGAACACTGTTCCGATCCAGAAAACTGTACACACCTGAGCAACTTTTCACGCTTTATAAAGCACAGATCAGACCTTCTTTGGAATATTGTTCTTATGTATGGAGCTCCGCCCCAAAACATAACCTGAAGCTGCTAGATTCCATCCAAAAAAGAGATATTCGCCTGATTGGCGAATATCTCTTGCAACCTTGATAGTCCGGAACATTGAAGAAAGGTTGGAGATTCATCTCTCTACTATATAATTTCACGGGAAATGTTCAAGTGACTTTGGCAAATTTGACTCCACCATGAGCGGTGCACGTCAGAAATACGCGACGGACCGTGGCTGCTCATCATTATGAGGTTCAACTCAGTACACCACGAATCTCACTGTTTAAGAACTCTTCCATTTGGAGGACGACGTTTATGTGGAATAAACTTCCTGAGAGCGTTTTTCCAAAAGGATTCAATCTCCAGCGATTCAAATCCAATGTGAATCACTATTTTCGCAGAGGCACCGGTCTAAGAGCGCCTTAAGGATTTTCCAGTAGTGCTTGTATTTTGTGCTTATCTAGCTATCGCACCCACAAGTCGAAACTTGTGAGAACTAAGAACTAATGAAGTCTTACTATTTACGGTGCGATTCCTAACATGGAAATGAGGGATGTTTGTTAATTGCTCATTTACTAGAAAAACACTCTCCAAAACACAAACAGCATACACTAAAAAAATTTTGTTTGCAATAAACAAAGACCTGCCAGAATTACGCCATCTGACCTTGCAGATAAATCATAATTTTCCCTTCTGAAGAACAAGAAATAGGTGTATTTCAGGTGAGATTTTTCCAGAGGATGATACATAGTTTCAGTGTTACTCATCTCTAGTTCGTTAGATGGAAACTTGATTCAGGTATAAAACTTTCCATGAAAAGATGTTTTGTTTCAATTCAGATGACTTATCAACATTAATAAGGAACGGCAATATTTCGTGAAATACAAAATATATCTTACAGAGTAGAAAAAAAGATTTATTTTGACACATCTTGCAATCTATGTTTACACTTTTTGTTGGTATTTATCACTATAGGATTTTAGTGTTAATACCAACAGCTTGTACTACTCTAAGAACTACCTACTCCACTTTAGGGTAGCTTGTGCATGGAAAATACTTCAAAACTAGCAAAATTTTACTGAAATAAAAAATGCAGGATCTATTGAAGCCATATCATTTGCTTGTTGAGTTGAAATTTTATTATTCAAAATTGTTTTTATCCTTTTGTTATTTGTTAGAATTTGTTTATATTTCAATGAAATGAAGGTTGCAATTCAGATCGACATCTGGATAACGTGATTTCATTTTGACCTTGTGAGGGTTGTCACATGATGATCATCCCTCAGCTTGCAATATAAATTTTTTCATTGGTTGATGCTGAGTGCGTCGCAGACATATCTTCTGCGTTGAAGTATAAATAAATTCTTCGATTTGAACAGAATTTCCATCAGATCTTTCAAAGTATTCCATACAGTACCTCAACAACCGAGCCCTTGTTTTCATTTGCTAAATACACAAGACATTCATTGTTTCATTTCATGTAGTAATCTTGTTTTTTGTTTTCAGGGGAACTGTACTCAAAGAGTATGCCGAGTTTTGGTCAGAGATGGTGTCCCAACTTGCAGCGTAGTGTAATTACTTTGTTTTGTGTCATTAAAATTGAATTTCCACCTCAGTGACTGCTATTCCTTTTTGTGCAACCAGAGTGAAATGGGAGCTTTCCGTTGGAGTTTATGTTTATTTTAGATCCTTTAAGTGCTTTCGCAATTATTTATTGTCGCTGGAAAACTCCTCACCGGAAACCGGACGACAATTATTCATAGAACTATGATGGACCCATTAAATATTTTAAATACGTATAAGAAATTGCAGAAGTCCAGAGTATATAAAACTTATTTTCTATAATCATTACCAATAAAATGTACAGTGTGTTTATCGTTTTTTATACTTTCGTGGCAGTGGCTGCTCCAGACAACAGATTGATAGTTTTACTATTGAAGTATGACAAAATTCATACTGCAAAAAATGTGTAAGTAGTTATAATAAATAGGTTATATGGATAACCGTTCATTACTAATTTGAATGGATAAGGCGGACCAAACCAGGCGACAATTGAGATGCCTAGCTCCTACCAAGTCTTTTTGCGACTTGTAGAGAGCTAGAAGTTTTCACAGTACGGTTACCCTAGCCTGCATACCAGGACACGATGAATATAAGAGCAATGAGGAGGCCGATACTTAAGCCCATCAAGGTGCCTTTTGTGGGCTGGTAAAGACAAGCTAGAAGATATATTTCTATTCGTAGAGCTTTCAGTAATGAGGCAGGTGTAAATGTTCAAAAAAGAACCCTCGCCAAAATTCTTGAAAGACCTGCAAAACCACAACCGCGAAGTTATAAGGGTATTGGTGGGTCTACTAAGGGATCATTGGCGAAAGAAACTAAATGCAGGTTCTGCCAGGACAAAGAAGAAACCGCACAGTATGTGCTCTGTGAGTGCAAAACGTTAGCAAGGCAAAGGCCTGGGAGATGCGGGAATGAGAAAGCAGATGCTATAATCTATATTTATTTATTTATTATCCAAATAATTGTCGCTGTTCTAAAGATAATATTTCAAACTCACATCGTGGATCCAAAGACCTTGTTGAGTTATAGTTTGGCCACTTGTGATATCGCTTAAAAAATAAATATCTCAAGAATTTATTCTGAATTTTCTCTAGTTCTTTCATATAGGTTTGGTACTCCGCAACCAAATAATGGAAGTAAACTCCAATTTCGATCTCACCAACGAAAAATGAAGTGATGATTTAATATTAGAGAATGAAGAAGTTTGTCTGATTACAAAACCCAACATCCGACTACCAGATTTCATAATATCTCGTATATGATCAACAAATGAAAATTGTGT
>WOGO01003197.1:0-14660 GCA_015342085.1 Leptinotarsa defecta | reverse complement strand
AGTACAGAATCAGCTTCAGATCATAGTAGATATGAAATGCTGTCCACCACAGAAACCAGTTCTCAAATTTCAGAAACTGGCAGTACAACTTATGTGGAAATGTACAGTTCTTCACAAAAAATATCAGTATCAGAAGAAACTGAAAATTCTTCATCAGCTGGTTCTGAGTCATATTCAGTCACTACTGAACATAAAATGTTTTCTACATCCGAAAAAAGTTTCCCAACTTCTTCTTCAGATCTGAATATAACTCTGAAATCAATATACAGCCCTCCACCGAACGAATCAGAAAAAACTGAATTTTTCCCAGAGTCGACTCCAATCCCCACGGCACAAGAAAAAATCACAACAACCGAAACGAACGCTCAAATTCCTACAAAGGTAAATGTGACTTCGGAAGAAATGTACAGCCCTTCCGGGGAAATATATAGCTCTCCACAGAAAACATCATTATCAAATGAAACCGAAAATATTCCATCAACTGGTTCAGAGTTTACTTCAATTTCTACAAAACATAAAATATTTGTAACTACCGGAAGGAGCTCCCAAATTCCTTCAGAAGAGAACATGATGTCCGAAACCTCACTATCAGAAGAAACTGAATATTTCTCAGTAGCTAGTTCTGAATCAAGTTCAATATCTACGGAGAATGAAATATTTTCAACTTCCGAAACAATCTCTCAAATTCCTGAAAAAGTAAATTTAACTCTCACAATGATATACAGCCCTCTACAGAAAATATCAATCGCTGAAGAAACTGAACACATTCCTTCAATGAGTACAGAATCGACTTCAGAGCAGAGTAGATATGAAATGCTGTCCACCACAAACACAAGTTCTCAAATTTCTGCAATTGGTAATGCAACGTTAAAGGAAATGTACAACCTTCCACACAAAACATCTGTTTTAGAAGAAATTGAACATTTTTCAAAAGCTATTTCAGAAACAAGTTCCATTTCTACTGAATATAAAATGTATTCAACACCCGAAACTATCTCTCAAACTCAGTCAGTAGAGAATGTGACCCTCGAAGCAATGCACATGCCTACACAGAAAAGTACCCAGTCATCTTTGGGTAGAGGTATATTTGAAATGTTCTCCAAAACTAGTTCTCATATTCCAGCAGTGAGCAATATAACTCATGAGAAAATGTACAGCTCTTCAAAGAAACCGTCAGTATCAGAAGAAACTGAACATTTTGCAGTAGTTAGTTTAGAGTCAGGTTCAATTTCTATTGAACATGAAATATTTTCAACCTCTGAAGCTAGCTCTCAGAGTTCCGCAGTGGAGAATGTTACCCTCGAAACAATGTATAGACTTACGCAGAAAACATGGGGAAGAGAAACTGATCATGTTACTTTGTCGAATATCCAATCGTTTTTGGGTAGTAGTAGGTATGAAATGTTGTCCACCACAGAAACTAGTTCTCAAATGTCTGCGGTTGGTAATGCAACTTATGAGGAAAAGTACAGCTCTTCAGAAAAAACATCGATATTAGAAGAAACTGAAAATTTTCCAGTAGCCAGTTCAGAGCCCAGTTCAGTTTCTACCGAGAATCAAATATTTTCAGTGTCAGAAACTAGCACTGAAAGTTTTACAGTGAAAAATGTGACTGTCGAAGCGACGTATAGCCCAACGCCAAAAACCTTCGAAGGAGAAGAAACTGAACATGTTGGTAAATATGAAATTTTATCCACCACCGAAACCAGTTCTCAAACTCCTGCAGTTGTCAATGCAACATATGGGGAAATCCGCGGTTCCTCAATAGAAAACGTGACCGTTGAATCATTGTTCAGCCCTGGACAGAAATCATTAGAAGAAGATAGAGAAGAAAATGTTACCTCAATGACTGCCGAATTATCTTTGGGCAGTAGTAGATACGAAAAATTACCCACCATAGAAACCTATTCACAAACTTCAGCGGTCGGCAATACAACTCTTGGGGAAATGTACAGCTTTTCAAAGAAAACATCGATATTACAAGAAACTGAATATTCATCAGTAGCTAACTCAGAGTTAAGTTCAATGTCTACTGGACATGGAATATTTTCAACATCCAAAAGTAGTTCTCAAATTTCCACAGCACTGAATGTGACCATCGAAGCAATGTTTAGCCCTACACAGAAAACAATACCAGAAGGAACTGAATATGTTACTTCAATGAGTACCGAATTATCTTTGGGAAGTGGTAGACACCAAATTTCATCCACCACAGAAACCGGTTCTCAAATTTCAGCGGTTGGCAATGCAACTTTTAAGGAAATGTACAGCTCTCCACAGGAAATATCAGTAACAGAAGAAGATAAATATTTTTCATCAGCTAGTTCAGAGTCAAGTTCAATTTCTACTGAAAATGGAATTTTTTCAACTACCGAAACTATCTCTCTACCCCAGGAAACATTGGTATCAGAAGAAATAGAACATTTTTCAGAGTCAACTTCAATGTCTACTGAACAAGAACTGTTTACAACAACCGAAATGAGTTCTCGAATTCCTACAGAGGTGAATGCGACTTTTGAAGCAATGCACAACCCCGAGCAGAAAACATCAGTGACAAAAGGAACTGAGATTATTGTTCCAACAAGTATCGAATCAACTTCAGTGTTTGGTAAATATGAAATATCATCCAGTATAGAAGATAGTTTGCACTTTTCTACAGTGGGTAATGCAACTTCTGAGGAAATAAACAGCTCTCTACAGGAAACATCAATATCGAAAGAAAACGGACGTATTTCATCAACTGGTTCAGAGTTTACTTCATTGTCAATATTACCTACCGAAACAAGCTTCCAAATTTCTTCAGAAGCGAATCTAACTCTGGGAAAATCAGTAACAGAACAACTAGAACATTTTTCATCAGCTAGTTCAGAATCAAGTTCAATTTCAACTGAGCATAAAATATTTTCAACTTCTGAAACTAGCTCTCACATTCATGAAGAACTGGAATTAGGGTACAGCTCTATACAGAAAACACCAATTGCAAAGGAAACTGAACGTATTCCTTCAATAGGTATCGAATCATCTTTGAATAGTAGTAAATATGAAATATTTTCCATCACCGAAACCAGTTCTCAAATTTCTGCAGTTGAGAATACAACTTCTGAGGAAATATACACCTCTTCACAGAAAACATCAGTATCAGAAGAAACTGAACAATTTTCATTAACTGGTTATAAATCATATTCACTCGCTACTAAATATATGTTTCCTATCTCTGAAACAAGTTCTCGAATCCCTACAGATGTGAGTTCGACTTTCGAAACAATGTACAGCTCTGGTCACAAAACATCAGAGGCAGAAGAAATCAAACTTATTTCTTCTACTAGTACCGTAACAACTCCAGTCCCAAGTGAATATGAAATATTGTACAACGCAAAAATCAGTTCGCAAATTCCCACATTTGGCGGCGAAACTTCTAAAAAAATGTACAACCCTCCACTGGATACATCAAAACCAAAAGAAACTGAATATTTTCCAGTAGCTAATTCAAAATCAAGTTCAATTTCTACAGAACATGAGATGTTTTCAACCTCAGAAACTAGCTGGGAAATTACCACATTAGAGAAAATAACTTCCGAAGCAATTTCCAGCTCTCCAAAGAATATATCGGTCTCAACAGGAACTGAAAACGTCCCAGTAGCTAATTCAGCTTCAGTTGCTACTGACCATGAAATGTTTTCAACCTCCAAAACGAATTCTCAAATTACCATACCAGTGAATGTATCTCTCGAATCAATATATAGTTCTCCACAGGAAACCGAGGCGGAACGAGTTCTGTCAACGAGTACCGAATCACCTCCAAACCGAAGTAGATTTGAGATGTTGTCCACCACAGAAACTAGTTCTCAATTCTCATCAATCAGCAATGTTCCTTCTGAGGAAATGTACAGCCCTCTGAAGGAAACATCATTATCAGAAGAAACTGAACACTTTTCAATAGCTGGTTCAGAATCAATTTCAGTATTTACTGAACATCAAATAATGACCACCAACAGAACGGACTCTGAAATTCCTACAATAGTGAAAATAAGTCTCGAAGCACAGAGAACAGAAGAAACAGACCATATTTCTTCAACAAATACCGAATCAACTTTAGGACGCAGTAGATATGAAATGTTGTCCATCACAGACACGAAATATGGAATTTCTACCGTCATCAATAAATCTTCTACAACTTCTGAGGTAACCTACAGCTCTCCACAAGAAACGTCAGTATCAAATGGAACTTTACACTTTTCACCAATTAGTACTTCAGAGACTTCAGTCCCTACTGAAATGAACTCTCAAGTTCCTACAGGATTGGCTCACGAGAGAATGTATAGCACTCTACAGAAAATGTCAAGTGCAAAAGAAACTGAACATGTTCCTTCAATAAGTACTAAATTAAGTTCTGGCACAGAAATCGGTTCCGAAATTTCTGCAGAGAAAATTGCAACATTCAGCGAAACCTACAGCCCTACACAGAAAACACCAGTGTCAGAGGAAACTGCAAGTGATGTTTCATATCATTCTGAGTCGACAGAAAAAGAACAATTGTCTCTTACGCGAGGGATAAATAATATCACTGAAAGTGAAATAATGCAGAATACACATGTAACACATCTTTCGGTTGGTAAAACATTAGAAAAAGGGAGTAGAATTACTTCGACAGGGCTTAATTTGGAAGGCAAACAATCAGGTGAATCTATATCTTATGAATCAAAGTCATTGTCATCGTTTTTGAAAACACCAGAAATATTCAACACCAATAAGGCACTCAGTACCAAAATGGGAATTCAGACATTCACCGAAGTCGAAGATACATCGTCAAGAAAACAGATTACGAGTCAAACGACAAAAGAGGCTTCAATGAATGAGAACGCATCTTCATACTCTTCAAAAATGATCACTTTGTCCATTCCAAAAACTATTGCAGGAAAGCAAGTTGAAACATCTACAATAAACACTGAAAAGTCGACTATACAAGTATATACAGTGTCTCCAGAAATAATGTTTTCTTCCCATAGTGCAATTTCATCCGTCGCCACATCAAAAATAGAGACACTTGTTAAATTACCCGAAGAGATCCGTACAACTGTAAAAGTTGAAGAAGACAAGGGGTCTACACATATAACAGAAACAGTAATTTCCAAGTTTGGAAGAATTACAGGCATAGCAATACCAACAGAGAAGTCAAGTTCCAGACTAAGTTCAGTCGAAACAACAGCTGGTTACAGAACATCGACAGGTACGCATGTTCACCTCCGAAAAGCTATTTCAAAAACGGATAAATAACAGATTCCATTTTTAAGATCTAAAATATGCAGTTTCCAATGTTCCAATTTCTTATTTTTCAGAAAAAGAAGCAGTTCTGCGTGTTACTGATTATTCTAACAGAACAAGTACACTTGTAGAACCTAGTGAGGAGACTTTTGAAGAATTTGCTTTTACTAACGTTCCAGAAAAATCAGAATTGTGTGGACCTTGTTCAGAAGAAATAACTACAGAAAAATTCAAACCAAAATACACAACGTCTGATACTTCCGAACTAGGTAGGTAGGTATTGAAATTTTTATAATTCAATTTAATAACATTAGGGGTAATCGGATTGAATTGTTGAATTTAAAACGTTATTTTTATGAAAATTTGTTCTGAGAAATAGTTCCACATTCACTCAACTTTGTCCGAAATTACTTCAGACAGATATTGCGTGAATATTATTATTAAAATATGTATTACTTGTATCCTGAATGAAAATACTAGGATAAATGGCTCTTTCATACTTTTCCATGAAGCAATTATGATTTTAGATTACTTTTTTTGGTGTTTTTGATTTGATCTCTCGGCGCTTTTCCAACATTCGATACAACCAGGTTGCTACTAGAATATTCTACACATTTTGGACTCCTTTTGGTCTTGAAGTCTCATTTTTCAACTGGGTGGTGCTTGTCTCATTTGCAATAATGATTAGAGTAAAAAATATTTTTCGAAATCAACTTTTGTTTACAATTTATTTTGTATGTTTTATTTTTTAGTTACCGTTGGACATGTTCCTTAGTCTGTTCATTTCATTCAATGCGTCATTGTTGCATTGTCAATCCCTACAAAAAAGTACCCCTGTAGAAGCTATTGTATACATAGCGAAACACGTGTTGCGTTTTTGTGAAACTGTTTAGTGAAAATCTCTTAATGAAATGTTTCTTGAATACGTTATGGATTTTCATCAAGTATCAGCCGATTCCATCACATACATAACATTTTTTCTAGCACACCAAACTATCCCCAAATTTTGCTAAATAATATAATAGCCGAATAACAGTCAACGATAGTAGGTAATTATTTATTAAAAGAAGATAAATATAGATATTATGAGGGATATTTTCTTTTGAGAGTCTCCATCTATGTACTTGTACTCAGCGTAGCAACAATTGTTTTTATTCTTCTTTTGTTGGGAATCACACGTGTTAGGAATCATACGTTAAAAGGTAAGACCTCGTTAGTCCTTAGCTCGCACAAATTTCTCAACTTCTGAGAGTTGTCGTTGGTATGGGGGCGACAGCTGATTAACGGCAAAACAGATTTTAAACAGATTTTTTTTTGTAGTTATCAAACCATAAAATTATTGCATAAGTTTTACAGCTTTTTCAGCAGCATCATTTAATGCCCTCAGAGAAACAACTTTTTTTAGCTTTCATAACGTCTTCGTACCACGTAGAAACGGGTCTCAGACACAATCACTTGATGATTTTCCTGAAACAATGATTATGACCGCAATGAAAAAACAAACTTCTTGAAGTGCTCGTTTATCTCTGGCGCTACTTTCAAACTGGAATATTTTGCAGTCCTCTATTATAAAATGTCAACAATTTTTTTTATTGCTGTATTACAGAAATATCGTATGACGATATCAGTGTATATTTTAAAAGCACCAGAATTAATAGTTTCCCAATTATCTCTGATAATTGGGGATATTTGTGACATGAGGGATTTTTGTCTTGAACACACATTTCAAAATCAGTTTATAAACGTGATGGCGGCAAGCAGAAAGTACTAATTTTCTGTCTAATTTCTGTTCCAAAAGTACACAAGCTCCTTTCAGACATCCTGTCTAACACAGCTTTAGGTTGATCTTGCCAGAAGTTGTTCTGAAAATCTGACTTTATAGTTTCTACTCTATCTTTTCTAATCTGTGTGCAAATGCGTTGGATGGAAGATTCATTTATCGGAAAATCATCACAGGCTTTCATCAGATTTGGTAGGTTGATCGTCATCTTGTCGCGTTTGTATAAAATCTTGGGTAGAAAACGATGACGATGAACTCCAAAAACACATTTGCTCACGCCTTTTTTTTCTTTTCTTTCAATTATCTGTCTCTTGCCTTTTTTTCTTTCTCGGATAACTTCTTGTCTGCACCCGCCAAACACCCTGAACGTCCTATTTCCATCCGTTCCAAAATATCAGCGTGTGCTATGTCGAATAAATTTTCTAAATTGTTTTGAGAATTCTCTTCACTGCGCTTGTAAACATCTTGAATTATTTTAGATTTTTTTGGCAACTCCCTCCCAGCATGATGAAGATCCACAGGTTTTTTACACAGTTAGATACAGCTGTGGTAGGGTTTCTAAATTTTTCCCAAAATATAATGAACTCTCGGTTGACAAGATTTGCGCTTTCACTGACAATCAATTGAACTTCGCGAATGTCAAAAAAGTACTGCAAGAACTTGACTGTTAAACGGTAACTTGGTTTCTGTTATTTGGTAATTTACTTCACCAACTAGAAAAATACTTTTTTCATCACTTCTTAATCCCAATGCCATTTTTTGAATGTAAAGCAATACGACTTAATCACGAGAATAACTAAGAATAAATGATAAATACCGCGAGTACGCGTCACTTCTTCCACACAACTTGTATGAACATGATTCGATGCAAGTATCTAAAATGTTTTTTATATACCATATAAAATTTTATATATTATAGTTTGAACAACTTCCAATAATTTTAAGTCGTATTCTATAAGTAAGTTGTAACTGAATTAGAGTAGTGTAGTAGTCCAATGATAAAGGGGTATTCAATTATAAAAAGTCCAGAATACCTGAATTTTCGATATGTTATCTAGGATTGTTAGTAACTTTGTTTTCCAAAGTCAAGCAAAAATTGGGAGTAACTGACCCACGAACTGAAAGAAAACAAATGTACATGCGCTTCGATCGTTTTGTACGGGATGAGTTAATGAAGTCGATGAAACAGCGGCTCTGATTCTACATCGATATTGTCTTTGTCATCAAAGATGAACTCAATCCTGGTATCACATTGTTGATCAGCACAGAATTTGCAAAGGGCAAAACAATTGAGGACTCCTTTTCTACAGCCACACACCTCCACATAGCCAGTTGTGCATCTGCACGGGATGGTCTTGAGTTAGTTTGGGGAAGCAGCGTCCCTACGCATCCAGTCCTCGAACTCTTTTATGCTAACCCCACTCGATCTTACCTTTAACAATCCCTATTCATTCCACGACTTGGCGGTATGTCCCCAGGAAGTGAAAATAGACTGTGTCAGTGGTTAGAGGTAGTTCTGTCAGATTGATTTTGGTAGTAGTGTTCATGAATTTCCTGTTACGAAGGCAACTCAACAACTGTTGTGTACTTCCACCATACACAGATACCAAGATGTTCTTCCCGGATGATATATTTTTTTGGGAGTAACAACAGAGTCAATAAACTTCTCCTATGAGTTATAAGTGGAGCGTTCTAAAGTTGACAGTTTGACAAATTTCCGAAAATTTCGAAATCAATCACTAATAATAATTATAATAAGTGTTTCTATGATATATTAGATAATGATAATTAAACATTGAGAGAATAAATGTTACCTTCATATTCCAAATAATATACAGGGTGTAACTTAATAAGTGTAAAACATTTAAGGAGATGATTCCTCATCGAAAAAAAGATGGGATCTTTCATATAAATAAATTTCACTGGAGCATCTTTTGTTAAGATACAGCCCTTTAAAGGGGCGGTACATAAAATTTGTATATTTTTTTTCACAAGCACTAAAAAAGTTACAATATTGAAATTAACCTGAGGTTTGAACTACCAAAAAGACACTTAGCCAGAAATTTATTTGGTTTACCCCATGGTTGTGATGGGTGGAAAACGCAACCCCTAAAATTCATTTCCAATGTAACTCTTTGTCTTATTATTTGTTTACCATTTGAAAATTTATTTCCGATAGCCTGTTTTATTCTAAACAAAAAATGTCTCATGGGTTTTTTGCCCAAAATAAACCAGTTCGCAGTAAAAAATTATTTTACGAACAACTACAGAGATACATCGTCATAAATGCGAAAATACGAAACTAATCTGTCTAGTACCAACACTCTGTGGCAAAAGGATAATTCCAATGCCAATCCTTCCACACACACATAATCTATCTAGTAGGTCGCTATTAGCGATAGTGACAATTAAATTGTTACGACCCTGTCAGTTTATGAATTTTCGAAATTGAATATAGGTCCTTGGATCGAGTTGAGCGACAATTTCGTTAGCAATTGCTAGTTCATAAATTATCATTTTTTTGTCCAGTATCATTCTGTGTCTAATGAGATACACTATTCTATATCCTATCGACAAGAGAGAAAGAGAGACAGAGAGTTTGCCAAACAATTAGATCCCGTGCTAGAAATATCCGGCATGAATTTTTCGAAGAATTTCCATCGGTTACTTGGCGGCAGTGAATAATGGTCTATTATGATAGATTGTGCTAATCGCATACCTGAAATGTGACCTATAAGTGTAAAATCCCATTAAAATTCAAATCACCCCGATTTTATTAAAATTACTTCCCGATTTAATTTTGTTCAAAATCAATATACAAACGTTTTCTGGCACGGAGTATATTAATTTGCCAGAATTTGAATAATGCATCAGGAGTAACTACTGTTATGAAAATTTCGCAAATTTTAAACACGAAACCACCGGCAATACTCCTGCTGTTATGTGTGCTAATCATGGAATGGCTCTGATGTGCTTGAAATACGTCTATATAAATATTTTTCAAATGTATAACCAAATAAAAGGGGTGGATCATTTGGTAAACATAATCTAGCTCTCAAGTTTGGAGATTGTAACCAAAAAACAACACGGCAAAACATTGACGCCAGCCGCGAAAGCCTAAATTCCTATACAAAGAGTACTAATCAGAAAGATTGTTGAAAAGTATGTTAGTCAGACTGAACAAACCATCAAAACTCATTTTAAAGAGCATAACCCACATACTCTTGTACAGCAAACTTTCAGGGTGAACTGAAGTTTGACAGATACAGATATCATACTGAGATTTTTTCCTCATTGAATAATATCACTCCCAAAAGGTGGGCTTATCATGCTGGTGCTTTCTATTTCAATACTGATTGGTTGAAATTAATGGGAGGCGTGGCTACACGCTTCTAATCCGCATATCTACAAGGCCAAAACATAACATTGAAGGCATCAGCGACATCTTCACTTAATCAACAGCAGAAAATGTTAACAGAAACCCTTTGGTCATTCTCTATCAATCAAGGATAAACAAGAACTATCATACGGGTGTACCAGAAGTGTCGCTACACTGTCAACTACAACTGTCAACTACACATTGTTCTCATCACTTCAGGGTTGAAAATTAATGCCTTTTCGATTAGACACCCTCATTAACGACAGCAGCGACATCGGTCGTTAACAGACGGCAGAACACGTGAACTAGAAACCCTCTGGTCATTGTCGACTGTTCAATTACAAAACATGACCTCTAAATGACTTCTCTGACTTCTTGATCCAGCTTCGGATGGCAAGTGATCTTCACGATCCAGTTCAACGTTAGTTTCACTACTCACCGAAATTAGAAAATGCATTTTGATGGAAATAGAGCCTTCTGAAAATACCATAACTTCATGAAAGACACGATCTTTGCGAAAAAACAAAAAGATAATAAAAGGAGCAGCAAGTCGGCATTTCCCCTGCGGCTCTAAAACAGTGTAGGTATATTCAGCCGAGGAATACGTTAAAACATACCATTTCCTTCTTTCATTTCCAGCAGTAAGATGTTGGAGAAACGTCGAAACACGAAAAATATCGAACGAAAAAAGAATTCAACTGAAAAAAATTCGGCTCCAAAGTTTGTTATCGCTCTAGTGGATATTATATTTCTATCTTCTTGGTATGAAATCTCCAAAAGTAGATTGCGTTTCTCTTTTGAGTTTCGCGAACGGATAACTAAATTAAGCTATCCAGTTCCTGTAACGAATCCACTCGACTGCATGAATATGAAATTACGCGCATCTAAAGGTGGAAGCTTTGTTTTGGAGAACAAAAAACAACTTAAAAATGCCGGTCACAGTTGTTTTAATGGAACTGTCACATCGAGAATGGACGTGCATCCATTAAATTGGGCAAGCACTGAAAAATGGCTCTCGTCTTTCTAAGTGACACGTTGAATACCGGCTTTCAGATGCCATGGAATTCCGGTAAGGCCCGCTTTGAAACTTTTATCGAAAAATCCCGTTCAAAGTAGAGAAAAACACGTCGAGTGTGTGCTAGTAAACAGACAAATACTGTTGGTGAAGAGTACACGTGGATATTTCAGAATTATTCCGGCTTTGACTCGCACTAACATACATACCTAGAAGTTAAATGAAATACGATATGAGATCTACGATCTCATATCTGAATCAAAGCTTGAAACATGTAAAACGTGTCCGCAGGATGAACTATCCAAAACCAGCACTATAACTAATCACCAGAAATGCAATACACTTATTTGCGTCGTTACACCAACCAAGTTCGTTTTTTTTCTGCATCTCCTGCAGCAGTATTTCACCAGGAATTCATTCTATTCAAATCACAATCATTAGGAGTCCTTATTTCAGGAAGTATCTTCAAGACGTTAGCGAAAAGCGAACTTTCACAGGCTAGAGAATATTTAAGATCTTTTAAGAGTGAGAGAAAATGTAGAGGACCCAAGTTGGACCCCTGGGGTACCCCCGATTGAACCAGGTATCTAGATGATGCATAACCGTTATAGAAAACATACTGAAATCAAGTATGATGTAAACAGAGCAATCAGTGACTCATTTATTCCAGAATTTTACAGCTTTACAGCAAGGTTAGGGTTGACTAGAAATCATATGGATTTAACAATAGTGGCGCCATCTGTGTGTAAGCCTACGAAATTTTCAACCCAGCTTGTGAGTTGTTGGTTTTTATCAAGCACCAGCCAATTCCATAACATCATTAAATACCGTCCTATGTGTGTTTTGGTCATTTTTATTGATTTACAAGAGATCCTTCCGGAAAAACATCGTGGACGGTAAATAACATAGGGCTGAGATACAAATCACAGAAATACTAAACCCATGTCTCACATTCAAAGTTTATCTGAGTGGATTGACATCGAATGCGATATTACGATTATATCCGTACCCCAGACGTGTGTCTGGGGAAACGTGTCTTGTTTCTCTTATGCAAACTGTCTTTTGCGAGAGGATAACAGGCGTCTTTGTTTATCGCCATCAAGAATTGTGTCCCAGTTTCCTGCATTGTCGTCATTCGAAAACTCTCATGCCAACTTTTCTGAAAACTCAGCTCTTCATGCACTTCAAACAGGGTGGTTAGAATATGAGCAAGTTGTGCTGGAAGGCAAAAATACTATTTTTGCTCTTCTCAGTTAGTTAATTATGATATAATAGTAATGATAACAATAGTCTACTGCAGTCGCGTGATAGTTAGTGGTTCCTGACACAAGGTGCAGCATATATGCGGTCTCATCATCATCATCATCATATATGCGGTGTCCATCGACATGACGCGGCCCTAAAAGTGATTTATTACGACCTACGGCACTTTTACGGTATTGACGAGACACCGGTGTCGCCCTACGCCTCGAAAAATATTGAATCCGTTTTGGGAAACGAGAAGTGCCGAATCTGTTGGAACTATTCGTTCCCCACCCCCAGGTTCATAAAAAAGCCTGACCTAAGTTATTAATTTTTTTGCAAAAGGAATTCAACATTACCATATCGAATGCCTTCAATAGGTCATACAATAGTGTATGTAGTAGTTTTCTAGTTCGTCCATCTTTCCTCTTTTACACACTGGAATCACATGGGCTTTTTTAACTCTCAAGATTCACAAGAAGAGTTAGGGGATTGACGATGATTGATTTTTCACGCTCAAAGCTCTTATCTTTTCTTCTCTCCAATACTCATTCCATCCTTCTCTGCATCGATTTCGTCACACATGTCTCTCTCCGACTCACTAAAATCTCTCTGTAAAAGACTTACCAACGACGCGCGACCTTGAAGTGGGCCAGAAGCCGCCCTCTTCATCTACTGCATTGATAAAATCTGCATTGTAGTTACTGCGTTCGGAACAACGGGATCACGAACTCAGGTACTGCGTCGATTACCACATCGCCTTCAAAAATGTCTACCGCAGCAGTTGACGAAACGTCAGGCATGGAATCCTGCGGACCACGGCCAAAAAACCCGAAAAATTTATAAAATGACTGTTTCAGGTATGTTTTTTCTTCCCAGTTCGTAATTTATTATCTGAATTGAGTACCGAAATTTCATCTGAGCTCTTTTGCACAGTTGAAAGCTTGCCTATAAGATTCGTTTTGATTCTCACTAGAAGAGGATTACAAAACAGGCAAACAGACAAATTCTCTATTTGTAATGCCTTCTCGGAATAAACTGAACCGCATCACAGACACCCCGGGACGTAAACCTGTCAGGCCAAGTCTTCATCCATCAGTTTCCATGAGAAGGGATAATTAATGACAATAAAACGGCTACTGTTTGCAGGTCTGAGGGTTTAATCAACTACTGACACGCTGCCATTCGCGATTATCTACGTAGGGGTTAAAAGGGTAAACAACCACATATTGTCACATGGCGTTACCGGATACCTCGTGTCACTTTGTTATCGGTCGATTCCAATTAAGTTTTTCACCTGAGCGGTTTGTAAACACAATGGATAGGGTTATCATTGTTTGACCAGTTCTATCGATCTTTTATGTTGACGTATCTTTCTCGATTCGGAGGCTTGCTCATGGCGAATCCTGGTTTGGTAAGCTGTTGGACCAACGAATCTCGATTAATGACAGTGGCGCAACCTAACCTAACCTAACCTAACCTAACAAACGCAAACCAAGAGGTGACTATAGTTATGCTAGTTCCAACTATTCTGGATAGTTCTAGTCGGTGTTTTTTTTGGTACCTTGGAAGCTGCTTGACTTGTCCATTTAACCCAAATCACCAGAAAACTCTGCAGCCTCTTGAGCTTATTGCGTTTATGTTCCCATCTTCTCATGACACCCATTCCATCAGTCTCGTTCCCTGTACTAGTTTGTACAGGTTCCGCCTTGGATGTTCATCAAATTCTTCTGGACGTAATTTTGTACCTCCATATATTGCTTACCTCCCTTCGTTGCATAATCTGCAGCTGAGGTCTCCGTTGTACAGCCCCATTTTATTCAGGTATCCTCTAAGCGGACAATGACCAGTTAGTAACCCTGAGCCGATCCCTACTATATTGAAGTAGTTCTTCGGTTATTTTCTCGGACGGTTCCCTAATGAAGGTTCTACTGTGTTTGTTGCCAGGTACTTTTGTCCAGTACTCTGTGTGCTTCTTATTG